>JAPXFQ010001864.1:600000-833813 GCA_028564705.1 Apricaphanius iberus | reverse complement strand
AACTTTTGCCTGGTCACAATTTTACAGTGGATTTTGCTTTTAGTCAACTAGAAATGATGTTTTAAGTAAGAAATAATCACCTCATCTCAATACAACAGTCAGTACTAGAATTACAGGTTGATGGCCAAAAAAGCTTTCTCTCAGTGAGAAAAGCTTAAAATGGACCAGGTTTAAAAACTTTTGCCTGGTCACAATTTTACAGTGGATTTTGCTTTTAGTCAACTAGAAATGATGTTTAAAGTAACAAATAATCATCTCATCTCAATACAACAGTCAGTACTAGAATTACAGGTTGATGGCCAAAAAAGCTTTCTCTCAGTGAGAAAAGCTTAAAATGGACCAGGTTTAAAAACTTTTGCCTGGTCACAATTTTACAGTGGATTTTGCTTTTAGTCAACTAGAAATGATGTTTTAGGTAAGAAATAATCATCTCATCTCAATACAACAGTCAGTACTAGAATTACAGGTTGATGGCCAAAAAAGCTTTCTCTCAGTGAGAAAAGCTTAAAATGGACCGGTTTAAAAACTTTTGCATGGTCACAATTTTAAGTGGATTTTGCTTTTAGTCAACTAGAAATGATGTTTTAAGTAACAAATAATCACCTCATCTCAATACAACAGTCAGTACTAGAATTACAGGTTGATGGCCAAAAAAGCTTTCTCTCAGTGAGAAAAGCTTAAAATGGACCAGGTTTAAAAACTTTTGCATGGTCACAATTTTACAGTGGATTTTGCTTTTAGTCAACTAGAAATGATGTTTTAAGTAACAAATAATCATCTCATCTCAATACAACAGTCAGTACTAGAATTACAGGTTGATGGCCAAAAAAGCTTTCTCTCAGTGAGAAAAGCTTAAAATGGACCAGGTTTAAAAACTTTTGCCTGGTCACAATTTTACAGTGGATTTTGCTTTTAGTCAACTAGAAATGATGTTTTAGGAAGAAATAATCACCTCTCTCATACAACAGTCAGTACTAGAATTACAGGTTGATGGCCAAAAAAGCTTTGTCTCAGTGAGAAAAGCTTAAAATGGACCAGGTTTAAAAACTTTTGCCTGGTCACAATTTTACAGTGGATTTTGCTTTTAGTCAACTAGAAATGATGTTTAAAGTAACAAATAATCACCTCATCTCAATACAACAGTCAGTACTAGAATTACAGGTTGATGGCCAAAAAAGCTTTCTCTCAGTGAGAAAAGCTTAAAATGGACCAGGTTTAAAAACTTTTGCCTGGTCACAATTTTACAGTGGATTTTGCTTTTAGTCAACTAGAAATGATGTTTTAGGTAACAAATAATCACCTCATCTCAATACAACAGTCAGTACTAGAATTACAGGTTGATGGCCAAAAAAGCTTTTCTCGGTAACAAAAGCTTAAAATGACAAGGTTTAAAAACTTTTGCCTGGTCACAATGTTACAGTGGATTTTGCTTTTAGTCAACTAGAAATTATGTTTTAAGTAACAAATAATCATCTCATCTCAATACAACAGTCAGTACTAGAATTACAGGTTGATGGCCAAAAAAGCTTTCTCTCAGTGAGAAAAGCTTAAAATGGACCAGGTTTAAAAACTTTTGCCTGGTCACAATTTTACAGTGGATTTTGCTTTTAGTCAACTAGAAATGATGTTTTAGGTAAGAAATAATCACCTCATCTCAATACAACAGTCAGTACTAGAATTACAGGTTGATGCCAAAAAAGCTTTCTCAGTGAGAAAAGCTAAAATGGACCAGGTTTAAAAACTTTTGCCTGGTCACAATTTTACAGTGGATTTTGCTTTTAGTCAACTAGAAATGATGTTTTAAGTAAGAAATAATCACCTCATCTCAATACAACAGTCAGTACTAGAATTACAGGTTGATGGCCAAAAAAGCTTTTTCTCAGTGAGAAAAGCTTAAAATGGACCAGGTTTAAAAACTTTTGCCTGGTCACAATTTTACAGTGGATTTTGCTTTTAGTCAACTAGAAATTATGTTTTAAGTAACAAATAATCATCTCATCTCAATACAACAGTCAGTACTAGAATTACAGGTTGATGGCCAAAAAAGCTTTCTCTCAGTGAGAAAAGCTTAAAATGGACCAGGTTTAAAAACTTTTGCCTGGTCACAATTTTACAGTGGATTTTGCTTTTAGTCAACTAGAAATGATGTTTTAGGTAAGAAATAATCACCTCATCTCAATACAACAGTCAGTACTAGAATTACAGGTTGATGGCCAAAAAAGCTTTCTCTCAGTGAGAAAAGCTTAAAATGGACCAGGTTTAAAAACTTTTGCATGGTCAAAATTTTACAGTGGATTTTGCTTTTAGTCAACTAGAAATGATGTTTAAAGTAACAAATAATCACCTCATCTCAATACAACAGTCAGTACTAGAATTACAGGTTGATGGCCAAAAAAGCTTTCTCTCAGTGAGAAAAGCTTAAAATGGACCAGGTTTAAAAACTTTTGCCTGGTCACAATGTTACAGTGGATTTTGCTTTTAGTCAACTAGAAATGATGTTTAAAGTAATAAATTATCACCTCATCTCAATACAACAGTCAGTACTAGAATTACAGGTTGATGGCCAAAAAAGCTTTCTCTCAGTGAGAAAAGCTTAAAATGGACCCGGTTTAAAAACTTTTGCATGGTCAAAATTTTACAGTGGATTTTGCTTTTAGTCAACTAGAAATGATGTTTAAAGTAACAAATAATCATATCTCAATACAACAGTCAGTACTAAATTACAGGTTATGCCAAAAAGCTTTCTCAGAGAAAAGCTAAAATGGACCAGGTTTAAAAACTTTTGCTGGTCAAAAAACAAACAACAGTCAGTACAAACAGGTTGATGGCCAAAAAAGCTTTTCTCAGTGAGAAAAGCTTAAAATGGACCCGTTAAAACTTTGCATGGTCAAAATTTTACAGTGGATTTTGCTTTTAGTCAACCAGAAATGATGTTTAAAGTAACAAATAATCACATCATCTCAATAAAACAGTCAGTACTAGAATTACAGGTTGATGGCCAAAAAAGCTTTTTCTCAGTGAGAAAAGCTTAAAATGGACCAAGTTTAAAAACTTTTGCATGGTCATAATTTTACAGTGGATTATGCTTTTATTCAACTAGAAATGATGTTTTAAGTAACAAATAATCATCTCATCTCAATACAACAGTCAGTACTAGAAGTACAGGTTGATGGCCAAAAAAGCTTTTTCTCGTTGAAAAATCTTAAAATGGACCAGGTTTAAAAACTTTTGCATGATCACAATTTTTAGTGCATTTTGCTTTTAGTCAACTAGAAATTATGTTTTAAGTAACAAATAATCATCTCATCTCAATATAACAGTCAGTACTAGAATTACAGGTTGATGGCCAAAATAGCTTTCTCTCAGTGAGAAAAGCTTAAAATGGACCAGGTTTAAAAACTTTTGCCTGCTCACAATCTTACAGTGGATTTTGCTTATAGTGAACTCGAAATTATGTTTTAAGTAACAAATAATCACATCAAAGTTTGTTTAAAACCAACTCAAACAGATACGCTCCTCAATCATTCACATTCACAATTCCACTCTGTCAACTAGATGTTTTACTTTTGTCATCAAAATTATAATCATTTCAATATGTATACCCATTTTTAATCATTATGTTGATGCACAAGTTGATGCACAAGTTGATGCACAAGTTTTCCAATTTCACTTCGGTGAAAACCGCACACCTGCGGAGAACCTCCAATTTTCAGCAGCTCACTGTGCTCATTACCCGGATGATGCCGAAAAGAAAAGTAAAGAGAAAAACCGATAACAGTTCATTCCTAATCAGACTGCCATTCAATAAACTAGGTTTTAATTTCACTTTATTCCATGACAGCTTTTATTCCTAAATCACCATGAAAGGTCATTGAGCTTAAAGAGTCCCAGACTCCCACAGCTTCCCACAAAGCTGTTACTGACCTGTGATCACAAGCAAAACAAGTTTTTTTGTAGAACTCAACTACGGGAACATTTTAAACCCAGTCTTGATCTCAGATCGTATCGGCAGAACGCATCCACTCTGTGTAGGGGCAACCAAATCCCAGATGCACAGGCAGTTTGATTAGTCTCACACTAATACCATAAAATTCCAAAAGTAACTTCAAATGAAGTCCCAGACTTCCAAAAAACTCAATATTTAACCTTCCCCAAAATAGAAAACATAATTTATTTGTATTCGTAAATAAGGCATTTATTTTAGAGTAGTCAATTAATAGAACTGTTTTTGTTTAGTTTTTAAAGTCTACTTATGTTATATGCGCAAAAATTAAATCCCCTCTCCAAATTCTGAGCACGTCGGGGTCACCACTTCATGGAGTTTAATATTTATTTGATTTAAAACGGAACTATAACTTTATATGGTTTGCATTGCCGGAAGTAAGTCGGACTCGTTTCCAGTGAGAGTTTGACTCCGCCAAGGCTGCCCTTTGTCACCGATCCTGTTCATAACATTTATGGACAGGATTTCTAGGCACAGCCAAGGTGTTGAGGGGGTCTGTTTTGGTGACTTCAGAATCGGGTCGCTGCTTTTTCGCAGGGGATTTGGTCCTATTGCATCTGAACTTGATCTACAGTTTTCGCTGGAGCGGTGCGCAGCCGTGTGAAGCTGCTAGGATGAGGATCAGCACCCCCAAATCCGAGACCTTGGTCTCCTTACAACCATTCATGCATAATTAAAAATGTTCTCATTGTTTTACTCCAAACTGTTTCTAACTAGACTCTCTGTGGTTATTTCTGAATTTCGCCAGTCTGTTTGTTGACCTTCAAAACATTTTCTTCACCTTTGCTATAGTCAAGCCACATCCTGTCAAAGGCATACAAACAGATATTTCCTCTGAAAACCCCATTGTTTAGCTTCTCTTTGTATGATGTTTTCTGCTAAAAACTTCATTTTTCTGTGACCCAAACAAGAGCTGAGTCTGCAAGATACTTCCAGAACAATCTTAAAACTATAATTACAATGTATAGTAACTAAAACACCTTAATCAAACATTAATTGACATTTAATATACTTCAAATGATCTAGTGATCTATTCAAGTGATCTATTTCCTTTGTGTCTCTGCAGCTTTGCATTCTCCCAGTAGTTTGTTCCAGATATGGGGGGCATTGAAACTAAAAACTGCTTCTCCATGTTTGGTTCTGGTTCTAGGGATGGTCAGTAAACTAGAGCTGGAGGACCTGAGTGATCTGGATGGTTTGTACCACGATAGCAGATCGTTAATGTACTCTGTTGCTAGCCCATTCAATGATTTATAGACTAATAAAAGCACTTTGAAATCTATTCTCTGAGCTACAGGGAGCCAGTAGATGACTTTAGAACTGGGGTGATGTGCTCTATTTTCTTGTTTCTAATGAGAACATCAGCGGCAGCGGCCAGATTTTTTAGATAGACCTGTGAAGATATACAGTAATCAAGACGGTAAAAGATAAATGCATGGATGAGTTTTTCAGTCTCCTTGTGACATCAGTCCGTTAATCTTAGAAATGTTCCACACGTGATAGAAGGCTGACCTTGTAATTGCCTTTATGTGACCCTGGAGGTTCAGGTCTGAGTCCATTATTAAACCTAGGTTTCTGGCCTGGTTGGTAGTTTCTAGTTGGACCAGTTTAAGCTGTTTACTGATATTTAATTCTATCTTTTTGGGTCCGAAGATAAGCACTTCAGCTTTGTTTTTGTTCAGTTGGAGGAAATTATGGGACATCCAGTTGTTAATTTGCTCATTGCATTTTTTGAAGGTTTTGGACAGGTTCAACATCACCTGGTGATGCTAAATAGGAGGGGCCCTAGGATGGCTAATTGAAGTTCCTGTTCTTAAGATAGGATTTGAACTAGTCTAGTGCTGTACCAGAGAGTCCGACCCAGTTCTCAAGACGTTCCAGTAACATATCATGATCAATGGTTTCAAACGCTGCACTAAGGTCCAATAATACAAGTACTGTGGATTTACCATGGTTAGTATTTATACTGATGTCACTGAAAACTTTGACGAGGGCTGTCTTGGTGATATGGTGCCTACAAAAACCAGACTGATAAATATCAAAGTGATTATTCATTGTTAGGAAGCTGTTTAACTGCTGGAACACAGCTTTTTCAATAATTTTACAGATAAATGGGAGATTAGTAATTGGTCTGTAGTTTTGCATTAACATGCTTTCTAGGTTCTTCTTTTTTAGTATTGGCTTGATAACTGATGTTTTTAATGTTTTGGGGAAAACACCTGAAAGGAGGGATGAGTTAACTATTTTTATCAGGTCTGCCCTGATGTCTGGGAGGACCTTTTTAAAAAAACTGTTATCCAAGCAGCAGGTGGCAGAGCTGAGTTCTCAATAATTTCATCAAAGCTTGACTGATTTATATAATAAAAGATAGCATATTAAAGATGGTTAAAGGGACAATACATTGTATTTTGTCAGTCTGAGTCACAGATACACAAAAGATAATACATTCCACAAAAGATGACTGCTGTGGGATTTTGAGCCGGGTTCAGCGGCACTTCAGTGTCCAAGAGGTAAAAAGATACCTAGAGCAATTTACATGAAGCTAATTATAGGTAGCAGCCTTGCAAATTGTTTCATTTGAATTAATGTAGTTTATCAAAGGATCCCAAATCTCTGTTAACAAAGAGTGACTGTCAGCCAGGCCTCTTCAGCACACAGACATGATATCATTTCATGTAGCCATGCAACAGATTGGTGGCTTTGATTTCCAGGCCCTGAGAATACGTCTCTTAGCTGGAATAATGCTGAACATCGAGGATTTCTGAAAGGAACATGGTAGAGTCAAATAGGCTGGAGAGCAACCTAATAGAGCAAGAGCACCATCTATGACTGATTTTAAGTCATAGATAATAAGAGTATTTCAAATAAAATTAGAGTACATATTACATTTAGCTGAATGAAATAACCCTGCATTGTGAAACAAATAGTACTGCTAAGTGCATTAAAAGGCTTTAAGTGGCAGCTATGATAGTTGTTGAGTTGGATTATATTAGCATATGTTGTAAACTTCCATTAAACAAAGCCCCTTGAAGACAGCCTGAGGATGAAGTGCTCCCATGAAGCCCATCAACCACTGGTCGGCCTTTGTTTAGGGACAGAACCAACAACCCACTGGGGTGAGGGGAGGTGGTGGTGGCTCCCCACCAGTTAGACGGGCCTGATCCTTTTTATGATTACCTGCATCATAGGAAGAATGCATACGCACACAAAAACATAATCGGCCTACATATCTCCAATAATTATTTGATTTCCTTTTTGGAAAATCTCTTTGTAATTCATTTTGACTTGGGACAGAGTTCTTCAGACTCCAGAAGCGTAGCATAAAAAAGTTAGAGGTCGATATATGTCGAAGTCAATGTACAATATAATTGTACCCTCAACAAATTGGTGGCAAAAGAAAGAAAATTTTGAATAATGATTCAGCATACAAAAACAAAATTTTTATTATACATGTAGCACCTTATCAGTACTCAGGGTATGAGCTGGTTAAACAGGAGTAGGTTGATAAAGCTGATTCTTATCAGATGTTTTGGAACCGACATACTCAGGCTAAGCAGGTTTTGGGTTGATTAACCGTGAATTCAGAGTTTACCACATGGTAAGTTAATCAAGCTTTCCGGAACAGGCCCCAGCCCTGTCTGGTGCCCCAGTAGAGTGCCAACGGATGTGATCATTCATTATTTGTCAATACATACAATACGAATCATAGTTATATTTATTGCTACCAAAATCAAAATTTTCAAGGGTGGCAAACAGGTATTTTCCAGTCAATCTGATTAAAACTTGTATAAACCAGAGAGATAACTGCCAAAGGGAGGGTTGCCGGTTTGAGCGCTGCTCAGAACAATCTCGGACGTTGTGTTTTGGGCAAGACACTTCACCCATTGCCTAGGTCTGCCACGATTTTCCAGCAGCCTCGCCTCTGTCAGCGCGCCCCAGGGCAGCTGTGGCTACAACGTAGCTTGTCATCACCAGTGTGTGATTGTGTGCGTGAATGGGTGATTAACTGAATGTAGTTTAAAGCACTCTGGGGTCTGTAGCAGACGGCGGTGTGTTAGACAAGGCAAATCTGTCAGGGATGAACCCAGTTTGATACTGAATTAATGAACAAATATATTTGAGTCGAGGTCAAAACTTTCAAAATCTTTTTTTTTAAATCACACTTCAGTAATGTTAGTGGTCTATATGGGGCTACATTATTAGGTTCCCTGTTATTTAAAAGAAGGCATATGTGAGCATCATGGGCGTATGGGAAGGAGCAATTCACCATCACAATTAAGAGTGGAACAATTTGATCAATATTGTATGATTTTTTAAAGACTTTATTAATAATTATTGCTGCATTGAACATAGTCGACCACATGACATTCAGTCTCCCAATCCTCCTCTGGATCTTCCAGATGTCTCTACCAAACTTTCGATGGCCCTGGACATTGTTGCTTCAGGATTTTATTCTAAGACGACATAGGGTGTTACCTTTGTTACTGTTGTCCCAGCTCACGTCAGATAATTGACCACTTCCCCACGTGTAGTTATGGGCTGTTTCCTAACCGTTCGCATGATCATATGTACCCCACGAGGTGAAATCCAGTACGGTGCCCGTCAAGGGAAATAGTCTATGATCTATTTGCCATTAAATGTTGGCAAAGCATATCTCTTCTCACCAAGCTGCTTCCCGATTGTAGATCGGCTCACCCCCGTCTTGTGCAGGTGCACAATTTAGTCCATGGTGTCCTTGGACAGCTCTGTGGTATTGACCATGGTGTGGGTTGAAGTCTTGACTGTTTTAGGTCATGCACAGGTTTCTTTTATACTGAAGGCGAGTTTAAACAAGTGTAATTAATACAGGTAACGAACGGAGGGTAGTAGAGCCTCTTACAAAAGTTACCGGTTTGTGAGAGCCAGAAATCTTGCTAGGTGACAATACTTTTTTCCACCATAAATTGTATATAATAATTTTGCTGGATTTTTTTTCTCATTTCATCTCTCGTAGTTGACATATAGTTTTGTGGTACCTATGATGTAATTTGCAGGCCTCTCTCAACTTTTTAAGTGGAATAACTTGCACAGTTGGTGGCTGACTGAACTTTTTTGCCCCACTGTATATGTAGCAATAAATTAAAATAAAAAATTCCTTAAAAATCATACAATGTGATTTCCAGAATTTTTGTTTAAATAATCTATCAGTCGGTTCCCATCACTTCACTTTAAGGTCACTTTACATACACTGTGGCATGCACCTACAATGTAAATTTTAGACCTCTATAATTTCTAAGTGGGAGAACTTGCAGATACTGCTGTTCCTTACTGTATATATTGTATTCTAAAAGGACTGAATTCAATTAACCGAGATAAATTAGTGTGCATTGTATTGTTTGATGTTGATCAAGATACTTCTCATCACACTTCATTCACCAAACTAAACATTGGGAACCCATTTCTACAAGAGTGAAAAAAGCACCACACAGTTTTCATTGACATTTGTATTTTCTATAATACATATTTAAGTAAAATCTACTTCAATACACTGATAGTACAAGAAAAATAGCATATTAAGCTTCAAATGCGGGGCTTATTTAGTTATTCGACATTGATGCAGAAATTCTATCGATTCCCTTTTGAGGAAGAGTAAAAAAAATGCGGAGAGTGCAGAGGAAACCATAGACTGCAGAAGATAGATGTAGCCTCTTTGGGGGACCTCTTTGATGTCCCACAAACGTGTGTTCCTTCTCGTGGCCAGCAGAAGGCAAACCTGGACTTGATTTTAGTCTTGATGAATTTAATGATGAGATGATTTCCAGTTGGGTCTCTTCTCTGTGACGTCTGGTTTTAGTCTCTATTTCAGGCTTTGCATAGTGTTCTCACTCTGAATGTCTGCAGCAGGAGACAGATGCTACTGTCACATCTGCTACAGTCTGTGGGACTAAGAGCAACTTCTGGAGAAAATACAGAAGACCAATCCAGAGCATTGAAACAACATCTGCATCCATATTTAAATTCTTAGTATCAAAAAGGTGGTTTTTACATGTCTCTTTACAACATAGTCATTTCAGGCTTATATTACGTTGGATTACAAAAAGTTATTTCCATTTACAATCAAAGGTTACCAATGTTGACTGAGCAATAAAGAAACTCTTGTGTGTGTATGGATGGATTGATGTGTATATGCACACAATTGTACTCTTGCCCATTTGGTGGCCTTTGGCAGCACTAAGATCACAGCCAGTCATATCAAACTGGGGCGAGGGGATGTGTCTTTCACTTCCTGAGCATGTCTACAGTCACTTTCTGCAGCTCCACAACCCCAGCCCAAGTTAGGTTTTCAGGATGATGCTTCTGCTGCTTTTGGGGTTGAGAGGGGTGGGGGCTCCACAGTGTCTGATTGCGCTGCTTCAGGTTGACTGTTGGGCGGGTCTTGGTGCTGTGTGGGGATGTTACGGGCAGGAGAGTGAGGCTGGCTCACCTGCACAGAGAGTTGCGGTAGAGCTTGGGCAACTGCGGCCGGTTTGGCCAAGATCAGCTGCGGCGTGGTCCGACTGGGCGCTAGTTGGACAGTCACTGGTTTGATGGTGGTCTGGGACAGCTGTGTGGCGATGGGTTTGGCCTGGATGATCTGTGTCACTTGAGCTGTTGGGTTAGTCTGCATTAACGTGGCCAGTTGGTTGGCAGGGATGGTGATGATGGTGATCTTCTCTCCTGCCTTGGAGCCGGCAGGCAGCACAGTGGGCAGCGCCTGGATCACCAATTTGGGCGGAGCGCTAGTTGAGGCCTTCGCTACAGTTACTGGGACCCCTGCAGTGGTGGTAAGGATGGAGGAGGAGTTTAGTGTCACCTGACCAAGAGAGTTTGTCATGACCAGCGGCATGGCTCGGATGGGCCTGCAGAAGAAAAACGGAAGCTGTCAGGGGTCATGATGGTATCGGTTCCCATCACTTCACTTTAAGGTCACTTTACATACACTGTGGCATATATATCACCCTGAGAACCACAGAAAAAAGTGTTTGTCATTTTCTCTTTATGAGATTTCCTATTAAGGCCAAACCATTTAATTTATATATATATTTTTTTTATTTTACAGTATATGCACTGGGGTGGACAACAGGACGATTCATATCAGCTTAATTTAACATTTTAAATCTAATACATTAACCAAAGAATTCATTCAATTTGATAAAAAAGCAAACTTCTTCATTAGCCATTTATTTCCCACAAAGCACAAGCGACTTTCCTGCTCCCTCTCTGGCTCCGAGTCTGTCCCTTCATCAGATTCGTCTGCATCTTCTTCCTCTTTTTCTTTACTATCTTCCCCAATCACATATTCACATCCATCCTCATCATTTTCCACATCTGAAAGATCCAATCTATACTTCCCCTCGACTATTATGTGTAGAATTAATTATGCTTTGTGTATTTCTACTAACAACGATGAAGTCATTCAATTCACTAAAATCATCCCGGTGTCCTCCACAATAGACATTCATAAAAACACTGTTGTTTCAAAAGATAAGTCAAACTATTTTCAAAAGTCAAAATATTATTTACATGGTAATGAACATGAATGTATATAATTATCATGGTAAAAATGGCAAAAGATTACAATTCTTTGACTTGTCTTTCACCTTCCCATTAGAGGGTGACACGGGAATCAATTGTCGCTTCCGTCCCCCAAAAAATACTCCCGTCACGTCCCGATCACGTGACAGTCCCCCCAAAAAAATCTTTTCCCGATAAAATCCCGAGAGAAAGACTCCCGTCCTGACCCAAATCCCGTAGATTAGTAATTTACCTCCTATGGCGCCCGCTCCCCCCGCCCCACTTTAAACCATAGGCTAGCACTGTATCAAAGAAAATCTATTTAGCTTTATCTGCCATCTATAACCATATCCTGCATTCTCGTTGTTTGCCTACCTTACCACGTCATGAATGGACTCGATTCGTCTGACTACCAAACTATTAAAATACACGCATTTTCAGTCGGATATCATATGCTAACCAGTTTATCCAGGTGGTGTAGCAACAACGTAGCAGTTTCAGTTTTGGTGCGTGCAGTGTAGTAGACCCGATGTAATTCAACTAAAGATAGCGATCTGTTAATAACCACACACAAGATAAATGTAAAAAAAAACAAAAAAACAATCTAATTTCTGGTTTCCCGCCCGATCCCCTGGATTATTTCCTGTCCCGTCCAAATCACGTTACCAACAGTGAAATTGACTCCCGTCCCGCGGGAATCCTGCAGGAATCTCGTGACCCGTGGGAATCCCAAAAAATTGTCACCCTCTACTTCCCATAAAATGTGGTTGCTGGTAATCCAGCCAATTTGAATGAGGAACAAAGGGGACTTCCCAGCATAGAAACCTTTCAAAACCTTTCAAATTGAAAGAAACATAGAAAACTTTCAAATGACAACACCAGAAAGGCCGAGATGTCCTCTACAGAGTACTGTAGGACTTAGGATAACTGAAAATGGTCAAAGAAAAAATATGCTGCCATTCCTCTGACCTGGTGGCAGCGTTGCCAGGGATGACGGTGACGTAGGTCTGCTGGGGCTGGCTGCTGATAGGGGAATTGGTGCTAATGCTGGCAGGGCTTGATTGGTGAACCTGGTGCTGGCCAGACACAATGACCTCACTATCCTCCACCTTCATATCAATGCCGGCCTCTTCGTCATCGATTACTCGGATGTTTTTGGGCATTTCTTTAAATTGGTAGGCAAGGCGCTGACCCTCGACCTTGGCCAGGATGCCTCGTTGATAGTAATACCTACAAAGAAAGGGTTAGAGCTGGGTTATCAGAAAGGAGGTGCTGCAAAAGGTCAAAGACAACTGAACAAACTTTGCATTAGTCCCTTGACTGTATGTGGATGTGTGTACAGCATAGGAGCTGACCTGAGGGCTCGGCCCATGGTCTCATAGTTCATGTCTGGCTTGTTCTTGTGCTTGCCCCACAGTCTGGACACAGCCTTGGAGTCGACCAGTTTAAAGATGCCCTTGTCTCTCTGCATCCACTTGATGTATCTGGGACAGGTGTTCTTATCCTGCAGTAGCTCCAGCAGGAACTCCCAAAGATACGTGGTGTTTCCTAGAGAACAACAACAACTATCATCTTTATGGGGAGGAAAGGTGACAGAATCAGAGTCAAGGCCTAAGACAGGAAACAAGAACAAACCTTTTCCTTCCCTCTGCCTCTTCTTGATTCCAAGGTCATAGGAACCATTCGAAGCAGGCTGCTGTGCTTTAGGTTTACGCCCACCTATATTCAACACACACACCAGTTTTTATTTTAAGCATCCTCTCCCCTATCTGCTGAAAGTAATTGTCAAATTGAAAATATTTGAAATAGAATGATAGATGTCAACATCTGGGATGTCATTCTGGCAAAATTATGGAGGACCAAGCTGGTACCACAGTGTGAGCCTTTGAAACAATGGCTGATCATAGAAGACAGAAACATATCCTATAAACTCAAAGGAAACGGTTATTAAATATTCAGTTCTTTCCAATGTGCTAAGAATTGTTTTTCACAACCTGCGAAATTCCGCTCTTTTTGGTTCTAACCTGCTGGACCAGGGAATAACCTTTCTTAAATCTTTGAAATGCTCCAGACGAAGCTTGCTGTAAGGAGAGCTGTGTGAAGATGGGCATCGAATGACCTCGCGTTGCAGCCTTGGCAACCTGCAAGACGACTGCTTCCCTGAGACCTCAGGCGTGCGCGGTTCTCTCGTTTTAGCCCAACTTTGACAAAGTTTTCTCCCCCTTTTCTTTGTTTGAAATGGACTGGCAAGGACTGAGATCTGCATTTCATCACCAAGTAGGGTTAAACTGGTTTTATTTTATAGTTTGTGTCTTGCTAGAGAGACAGGTTAGAACAAGACCTCATTCCTTGTTTGTTTTGATTTATTTTGTAAACTTTTAAACTAACGTTTACACTTATTAGCGTCACCGCATGCTGGCCTTGAACCATTTTATTTGCTGTAGATTTTAAACTGCTGACATCCAGAAGTCTCTCATTCTCTATTTATACCTCTTCCCACTCTTAAAGATTTGATTACAGTTGTGCAGCCCTCTGGGTTCGGCCGGTGATTAACTCCTACAGCTAAACTGTGTGGTTCCCATTGTTCAGCAAGGCAACTGAAGAAGAAACTCAGAGTAATTTTTGAGCAACACATTACATTCAAATCCCTTATTAAACAAGTTTCTAAGATTTCTTTCTTTCCCCTCTGGAAATTGCAAAAATTAGAACCATCCTGTGCAGGAGTGATACTGAGAAACTAGTCCATGCGTTTTTTACTTCAAGGCTGGACTACTGTGATTCCTGACTATTGGGGAGGCCACAAAATGCAATTAAAAGATGATCCAAAATACTGTAGCAAACATTCGGATTAACATTAAAAAAAACATCACATTTATCTTTTTTAGATTCTCTTCATTGGCTTCCTGTTAAATCCAGATAAGATTTTTAAGATTCTTCTTAAGTATAAACCACTTAATAATCAAGTTCCATCATACATCACACATCTGATTGTTGCACGTTTCTAACAGAGCACTTCACTCTCAGATTGCAGGTTTACTGGTAGTTTCTGGGGTATCTAAAAGTAGAAGGGAAGGAAGATATTTTAGTTATCAGGCTCTTCACCTGTGGAACCAGCTCACAATTTTAGTCAGTGAGGCAGAGACCATGTGTGCTTTAAAGACGAGGCCTAAAAAATTCCTTTTTTATGAAGCTTATAGTTAGAATGGCTTAGGTTATTCTGAGCTGTCTTTGTAGTTATGTTTCTATATGCTTATGGTGCGTTCACACCACCCCAAACGCCAACTGCGGCAAGATGACATGTAAAGTCTATGGTTGAGTACGTCAGAGGTCCGTCAGAGAGTCTATGGTGCGTTGTGTGCGTTGGCTCTGTCAACTTTTCAAGGATTACTTACGTTGCAAGGGGCAACGTTGCAAACGCAAGCAACGCAGAAGCTCAGGTAGCTGAACTTTTGACGGACTTGACGCACTGAACCATGAATATGATATTAAAGGAGCTCTACAAGCATGACCCAGCATTCCATAACTCGGCGACACGCCCCCTCCCTCTCGGTCACTCCGGTCTAACCAATTTGAGAACTATCCGCTTGTCTCCCGTCTGAACCAGCTGAGCGCCGGAGGATCTGTGGCCTCAAAACTGCTGCCCGCAGCTTGATTGGAGACAGATAAGGGGAAAGGGGGCTGAAAACCATTGTCCTTTCTCTTCACGCTTTCATCCCTATGAGCGGTGGTTTTGCCCCAAAACTACAAAGAAGAGACTCCATTCTCAATAAGTGTTCTGATCCTTTTCCATTGCACAAACAACTTCTCTTCTTTAAGGCTGGCCTTCAAAGTTTTAGCTCTTCATTTATTCAACTTTTTCCTTCTTCTGCATGGCGGATGAGTTGTACGTTTCCCTTTTTCCTTTTTTCTCTCGCGTTATTCCGTCGCAATCAAGGACGCGTTGCCTTTCTCCTGCACCTGGGACTTCTATGAAGTAAGACTGTTCAATTTTATGTCTTGACCTGGGTGGGGTTAGTCAGGAATCCTGTATTTTGATGCATGCATGTTCTCATTTTTAAGAACGCTCTTGAAGTTTCTTGAAGTTTGTTTTGTGCGTTTTTACAGGTAAACTGTGAGCTTAATTGTTGTGTAAGTTTCATGTCTGTAGTACCTTTCGTCCTTTAGTAATAAGCAAAGTAATCTGATTGTAGGAAATCCCTTTGGTTTTTCATGTACCATAGTGAGTGTTTGACACAGGCGTTCTGTTGCGCACAAATGGAGTGTTTCCAAGAAGCATGCGGTGCTTAGAGTAAACCTGCAAAATACTTATTTGTCTTGTGTTTCTGAACCATAGCCTTTCGTAACAAATGTTGCCCACTTTTAAGGACCACGAGGTCTTTCTTTGTTAAAGAAAGCCGAGCAAGTACACAACAACGCAGTGCGACAACCAATCAGAGCATCTCACTGTATTGATGTCACTACATGTATCATGAATGAAGCAGGGCAAATGGTTAAACTCCCCTAACTCAGAACGCATCTGAAGAATGGGCACTGATGCACCCGATGTCGACGTTGTCTAGCTTTATCTAGCAAATAAAGCCAAACCACTCTCTGGATACGATCCACCATAGTTCAGAACGTCCGGCAAAAGAGGACGCCCCGCCCACTTTTTTTGTTCAGAAGCAAGTGTTGCAAACCTCAACGTACCGGCGTCGGCTTGACGCAGACAACCTGTGTGGTGTGAACACAGCATTAGACTGTTGGCGGACAGACAACTTTTTTGACTGTTGACCCCATGTACCTACATGTACCTACAGCCGGTCAAATAGCGCTCTACAATCCCCTTGGAGGTTACTCGCATATTGCCACCTTTGGAGGCGTTATAGTAATTTCAGAGGGCATGCACGAACAATGCTTAAAACAAACACAAGCCACACAAGGCAGGCTTCATAAACACAGGTACAAGTAACTAAAGGTTGATTATTGAGCATTTTCATAAAAGCTACATAAAAAAAAAAAAACATCCACAGGAATTTTTGAGGGGTGCAGAATAAAAGTACAACTTTTCCTTAAAGTGATAGTCTGGACTTTGTGAGGAAAAAGAGAGAGAGGGACATGATTTGAAGAAAAAAACGACCCAAGCTCCCTCCCCCTCCCTTTCTGATCAGTCTTGAAGCTGCGCCTACTTTTCCGTGCACACGCCAGGTCAATGGGCCTAGACGTGTGGAGGAGAGAGAGAAAACAACCACAGTGTCAACAATGGAGATATCACATGTGAGGAAGCTTTTTTGGTTTGAAAATATTGACGGAGGCTTGATTCGGAGCATGCGCGCAGTTACGAGTGCGAGCACACAGCGTTCGTGATGATTGACAGCCCTTGGCATCACTTGATTGGTTGAACTGGACGGCACCATGGCTTCTGAGCCATAGCTGAGATACGGGATGGCGGGACTTACTCGTAATGTTATAATTCATAATATGACTTATTTTATATAAACATTTAAGGCCTGGAGGTCAATTTAATACAATTCTTAAAATTTGTAATTCATTTAGAGATCCAGACTATCGCTTTAAAAAATTATTTTTGAATAAAAATAAAATGTACAATTAAAACGGGCACGACAAAGACGTTGTTTCCATCTACCAGCCAGTAGCGGCCATGGGTTGTGGGTTGACAGAAATGGTCTCTATGATCCAACTATATGGTTGGCTCAGCTAGGCTTGCACTGGGATAATTGGAGTCAGCAAATCAGGCAGATGCTTCAAAGCCCTGGAGATATTTGTATCCGTCTCAGAAGAGAAGTGAACAGAGAACAACAGAAACTAAAGTAGTTTTAGGTGAGGCTTACAATAGATAAAACAAAACATTTCCATGGCATCAAACACAAGTGAGAATGGGGACTTTCTTCCTGGATCAGTAAGCTAACCAACTTGCTAACTTGACTAAGGTTACACTGTAATGAATTACTGAAAAAAACTACTGCATGATTTTACAGTCAGGGGGCTGGGTTTTGAAAATACAGCTCTTTGCTGTAAACAGATGCTTCTGAAAGGATGAAATTTAATTATGCCGCTAGATCATGTCTGTTGCTCTACTGTAAATTTTAAATGTACAGTTGCATTGTGGGATATTAACTGGTAGTTGGTGGATCTTCGCAGACTACAGCGGCAACCAGGACTTTCTCTTCACCAGGTAAGCACCATTTAAATCAAACATTTTTACTGCATTTTGGTTTCTGTTAGTTGAGAAAAGTAAATTTTATATAGTTAAATCTATCGCGCTTCTGTTGTTTTTGTTTGCTAAAGCTGACGTTGGTTAATATAAGATAGGAAGAGGTGCAACAAGTTGTTTTTTTTTTTGGTTCCTATAGACGTTTATTTTTAACCCAGAATATGCTGATGGTTACAAACTGCTCACAAAATTAAAGTAACACTTTTTTTATCGGGCCTGGCATGAAATCAATTAAACCTGTCTGATAATTTTCTGGTTGGTTAAGCAGCTGAGGGAATCGTTAATCACTTTCAGCTCTATTGGTGTTCATGGACTTAAAAACAGGTGCACTACAATGGCAAGAAAACCCTCCAAACAGGACTGGCTTTACCTGTGGAGGTCATTTCAAGTTTCTCCCTCTTGATCTTTTTGGCTGGTTTTGGCTTGAGTAATATCTCTACTGGCAGTATGAGGAGATTCCTTAACCCTACAGAAGTTGCACAGGTTGTCCAACTTCTCCAGGATGGCACATCCACATGTGCTGCGGCAAGAAGGTTTAATGTGTCTCCCGGCACAATCTCCAGAACATGGAGGAGATTTCTGGAGACTGGTGGTTATTCTCGGAGAGCTGGACAGGGCCGTAGAAGGTCTTTAACCCATCAGCAGGACCGATACCTGCTCCTTTGCGCAAGGCGGAACAGGCTGAGCACTGCTCGTGCCCTACAGAATGACCTCCAGAGGGCCACTGGTGTGAATGTCTCTACCCAAACAATCAGGAACAGACTTCATGAAGATGGCCTGAGGGCCCGACGTCCTGTAGTGGGACCTGTGCTCACTGCCCAGCACCATGGAGCTCCAATGGCATTTGCTCAAGAACACCAGAATTGGGAAGTACAATGGTGCCCTGTACTTTTTACAGACGAGAGCAGGTTCACCCTGACCACCTGTGATAGACGCGAAAGAGTCTGGAGAAGACAAGGAGAACATTATGCTGCCTGCAACGTCGTTCAACATGACAGGTTTGGTGGTGGGTCAGTGATGGTCTGGGGAGGCATATCCATGGAGGGACGCACAGACCTCTACTGCCCAGGAAATGGTGCTCTGACTGCTATAAGTTATCAAGATGAAATCCTTGATCCCATTGTCAGACTCTAAGCTGGTGCATTAGGTCCTCGTTTCCTCCTAATGCACGACAATAACCGGCCTCATGTGGCATGAGTATGCGGGCAGTACCTGGAGGATGAAGGAATTGAAACAATTGAATGGCCTTCACGATCCCCTGACTTAAACCCAATAGAACATCTTTGGGGCATTATGTTTCGGTCCATTAGGTGCTGCCAGGTTGCTCCTCAGACTGTACAACAGCTCATGGATGCCCTGACACAGATCTGGGAGGATATACCACAAGACACCATCCGGGAGCATGCCCAGACGTTGTCAAACATGCATACAAGCTCGTGGGGGCCACACAAGATACTGAAAAGCATTTTGAGTTGCAGAAATTAAGTTTTTGAAAAAATGGACTCGCCTGCCACATCTTCATTTCACTCCGACTTTAGGGTGTCTACACATTTGAGCCCTCTGTATACTGAACACTTTTATTTCCATTAAAAGACTTGGCATCCTTTTGTTCCTAAGACATTGCCCTGTCGTTATTTGTATAGATATTGTGGTGTTATTCTGCATATGTTTTAAACTTTTATTATTCAGAAGGTAAAAGTTTGTTTATATAGTTTGCATGGTTGTAAAAATATATATGGTCTGTCAGTATTTGTCATGGGGATAAGCTTTTAAGTCATAAAACTCTTGGGTAAGTTTTATTGCAAGCTGTAAAAACAGGATGTCTGTAGATTTAGTGTGTTGCCATAAAACCATAAAACTCAGAATGAGCTTTTGACCAAGAGAAAAGACGTCTCACCTTATGACTGCATAATTCTCTGACAGCCAATAATGGCTAAGACACTGTTTGGAAATGATCTGATTGGAGGGAGAAGAAAACGCCTAGTGTCCTGGCGAGGCCCGGTTTCTATAAAGTTGTAAAATGAAGATCATTCAATTGTCAGATTTCTTTAAATCTGGTCCAGAGGAACTAGGGGGGCAACTTTCTCTGTAAAACTGCAATTTGTTAATCTGTTCAAAATAAATGTTAAGAACTGGAAATTGGGTCCATTTTGTCTCCGCTTGAACATGCATTGAATTAATTATGATAATTATTTAATTCAACAATATCCAACTTCATATTGAGATCTGATGTATCTAATGTGTTTCTTTAAAGTGCTCCTTTAATTTTTGTGAGCAGTGTATTATTAGCTAAAATATTGCTAGAGCCATCGGGTAAATATTCAGGTTTTATTCTGTTTTGTCCGGTGGGGGCTTTAAATGGCCATGTTCTGAGCGTAGCTCTGGTTTACTACACTTGGGCGGGATTCCAGTGAATTTTTTTTTAAACCAGCCTAATCCTGTTAATCTCTGTTTTACTAGGTTAAACTGCCTTTATATTTTTTCCCAATAATGATGTGCATCGTGCATCTTATATTTGAGCTACTAGTAGTGTGGTATTATATAATTGCAGACCAGACTAATTCTCTCTCGGCGCCGCTCACACTCAATTAAATATGGTCGCAATATGCGGCTGTCACCTACGAAAAAACCCTTACAGTTTGCCGTGCTTAATAAAACTATTTGATCAGACAGTTTAATCTGCTGAGCACGCATCATAGTTGGTGCATCTCATTCCGATGATACGATGACAGAGTTTATGCTATCGGTTACTTCTGTAAAACAGAAGTAAAAATATATAGAATTCTTATTGCATTCCAGAAATATTTATTTTCCTTCTTGTCATATTTCTTGATTCGTTAATTGGTTGCTGCGACATTATTGTTTTGTAAGGTGCATAAAACCAATGTATCAGTCCTGCTTTGTTAAAGTAGTGTTGGTAGATTTTCTTTTCTCTATTTTTTTCTTGTTTAAATTACAATTTAAATTTAGCTGACTACAATATAATAGAATCACACCCTCTTTGCCTGTGTCCCTGCACATGTCCCCGCACATCGTTGTAAACTCGCTGATAACGATGAGAAAACGGGCTAAAACATCACCAATACGACACCTTTTACATATACTCGTAATATTACCATATTTCTCATGCACGTGCATCCTGAAAACATAAAAAGCGATCACAGTTGAATGTAGGCTATATATAAAAAGAAATCCAAACACTTTTGACTTTACGGTTTTAACCTCACTGTGTCTCAGATGTATTTTTTCGGTGCAATGGTGTTCATGTGTCACATTCTCCACTTTTTTCTACAAACAGCAAGGTAGTTAAAGCACTTTATGACATCGAAATTTTTTAAAGTAGGGATTAAAGGGCTAATATCGACGCAAACAGGACACAGTATGAATAGGAAAAACGTTCTATCCGCTTGTAACGGCAGACCTCACAATTTTGTGATTGGTTAATCTAAAAATTCTGTAGTGGAAAAATTTAGTTTTATGATTTATCTGTACTTTGTAATCAACTGTGACGCATGTTTACTTAATGTTGTAGTATTAGTTTGAATGTTACTCTTATTGAAAGATGCTTTTACCAAAGTCATGGTCAGAGTGTTTTGATAATGATAGTCCACATCCTGCGTTACAATGGAGATTGCTCTTCGGACTGGGCATCTTTAAAGGCCTACAAAGTTCACAGCTTTCTAGTCAAAAAAGACAGGCGCCGTCAAATCTGTTACTCTCATCCTGAAAGTCGTACTTTATCAGTAGAACAGACGCAAGGTTACTAGAAATAACATAAGCATTGCTGTTGTAAAATTGAGACATGTCAGTATTCTGCATTTATTGTGATGTGATGCTGTCTTATTGATTGATTAATCCGAATTGCAATAAAACCTCCAAACTTTAACGGAATTCTCTCTCATTCTTAGGTCAGTGTTTACAACCACGTCATCTTGGCGCCCGAACGTGGATTCCTACTGGCGGGTCGGGCTGTCACGGAGAACCAACTCGTCTGACGGACTTTGACAGCTTTGTGCAGCGGAAGGGGCTTGGTGTTTCTGGTCAGCCAGAGCTCACCATCAGGAGAGAACCCTGCGACCGGTGAGAGAGATTCTATTCTTTAAAATAAAGTTTTCCTTAATATCTAGTGGAGAGTGAAATTGTGCATTGTTACGATGCTTTGCAAACATATTGTTAAGTTACGCTTTGATATTGTTTTGCTTTAAATGATTTAAGTAACAAGCGTTTTGCCGGGTTTGATTTTTCTTGCACAATGGGTTCAGCAAAATCCAGTCTTTCTTCACCTGACAGTGGTGCTTGTCATTCTTTGAGAATAAATACTGACAGGAATGTTTAGAAATCGTTTCTTTTTGGATTTCAAAATGTGATTTTCCGATTGGGGGCAGCCTTAAAGAGAAAATAGAGCAAAATTGTCTTTAGAGGGGGAGAAGTTAGAATCAAGGGCTTTTTTACGACGTGGTTTGAATAAAAACTTTGAGAGGCATAAGCGTGTTTTGCAGGTCTGGAAAGATGAGGCAATTTGCTGTGAGCGGAAAACCGGCTCTAAAAATCTAGGAGGCGCTAGAGATTTGACAGGCGCAGCAGCTGGTCGCCGTGATAATACGTCTCTGAAACCTGAACGTTCCACACGTAAACAGAATAAAACATAGGCTAATTCTTTGAACCAATCACACACAGAACCATCCGTTCCACTTTTACATATAGATACTACACAAACACACGTCAGATCTCCTTGCCTTGATGCGGCTATGGACAGTAAATCTACAAATAATATGGTTTATCCCCCTCCATATGCTTCAGAAAAACATGTTTTCAGAGCTACAGGCTTTGAATCTGGCCAATTCAGACCCAAACTTAGACTCCGCCCCGCTGATTCAGAGCCAACAGACAACGGCTATGCCAGGACTGACGGGAAGAGCAGCCTATCCGAAACGAGCAGAGGTGGGTCCTTAAGATGAGTAGCTGAGTCAGCCAATGGTACGTGGAGAAACCTCAGCGAAGGTGGATCCCGAACATGAGTGGTGACCTGCTCCACCAATGGCGGGAGCTGCAGCCGACGGGCTGGACTATCGCAATGCGGATCAACGCGTGAAGAAACCGCCTCCTCAGCCGACATCAAGTCCTCCTGCAAAGAGAACACGGAGTGCAACTTTGTGCAGTATTGCCAGGTGAGCGACACTGAAAATGATAACAATATTGTTCCGATTCTACCCATGGTTGAAGTGGCTGGAGCGAATGGGACAACGCTGGTGTATCGCGCCTGGAGCGACCGGGATTGGGATGAGGCTGTTGCGAGACTGCCCGCCATTTTTGGGAACGATCATCGCTTTGCAACTGAATTAGAAGAGATATGCCTTTCTTTTTGACCTAACGGAGATTTGCCGGATTCTGAAGTGCAAACTTAAAGCCGCCGACTCTGCAAAGCTGAAAGGCAGCCTGCCTACACCTGACCGTATGAAAACCGTCGCTAATGGCACAGACGTGCTGAGTGATTGATATTTTGCTGCTATTACCAAGCTCTGTAAAGCCATTATCGCAGAATTTCCCACAAGGCAGAATTTGAAAAAGCTACGTGCAGTTAAAAGCAAGATGAGGAAGCAGAAGATTTCCTACACAGGATGGAAGAGGTATTCGAAAGATTCAGTGGACTTGAAAAGCCGGGGACGATTACAGTACGACTTATGAATCTATGCTTTGTGACAGGATATTAGCTGCATTGCTGCTAGATTTATGAAACAAGGTTTTGGATAAGTACATTGGTCTTTACGCTGAAATGAATTACGCTGATCATGGCAAATATGTTACACTGTGAAAACCTACTGAACAGAAAGCGGAGTGAGCTGCATGTTAAGAGAGAAACTGATCTGCACAAGGCAGGTTTAACCATGCAGTTGCAAAAGACCATAGGAGTGGACCGCCCAACGTTACTCTAGAGGCCCTCCGGAATACCGGAGAGAAGGCAGACAGCAGAACTGAAACCACCGCCGCCATGTTTCCCCAGATCGCCGCAACAACAACCCGTCAGATGATGACCGTCGTTTCTCCTGTGGGAGGCGTGGCCATTGGAGTGACCTGTGTACCAGTAGGCAGGGACGTGGCCCACGCAGAGGACGTCTACAAGCTGACTGATCAGATGGGCGGACCTCCAGTTCAGGGCAGGAAGGACATTTCTCCATTTCGCCAGCAGATGGAGTTGGAGGTCTGACGCACACACAAACACACAGAGACACACTTGTTCATTTTAAAAGAGATAATCAATCTGATTTTAGTGAGGAAACACCTTTGGTTGAAAGCGATAATCTGATGTTTTTGTTGAAACACCTACTGTTGATCATAAAACTGTTTTTTAAGATGCAAATCCAGATGGTTGCAGTGAAAATACTGCGATTTCAAATGTAACTGCCTGCAATGAAGAACTTGCTTCCTGCACTAACCATACAGATCAAAGTTCTAACCTTCACACTTTGATTACAGAAACCATTGTACATTAGAACAACAACAAACTACGCTGACAGGTACGTACGCACGGCTGATTTCTGAAGCGTACAAAGCCTTACCTATCCTGTCTCTGACTGTTTCAGGTACAACCATTGAGTTAATGGTTGATTCTGGAGCGACACAGTCTGTTCTGAAACACACAGCGTTACATATACCCCCTAAACTCAGTGGGAACTATGTCTACACAATTTAAGCATCTGGTCAGATCGTACAAGAACGATTTAATTTCCCTCTCTGTGGTCAACTGGGAAATGGGACAAATTTTAAACATGGATTCTTAATCTCTCAGGAATGTCCTGTAAATTTGTTAGGCAGAGACCTGATGTGCAAACTTAATATTGTTCTTTTTTAATCAGCACAAGGCACTGAAGTTGTGCTTGCAGAGGAAAACTAATCCTGACAGCATTGAAACACATGCTTCACGATCTCAGGCATGAATACCAGTGGAAGCTGGTAGCAGGTACCACAACCAAATACCTTGTTGAATCGGCTCAGGACCTGGAGGATCTACGTTGCACATCGCACGTTTTTGCAGGGCCAGACATAAAATATGAGCAGACATGGTTCATCTCTGACACCGACACTATGAACATAACTTCTATGGTGTTGGACACACATTCAGCTGTGCTGAATGTCTGCCTTACACCTGAACAACAAACACTACTGATTTCAGGAATGTGATCCATACATTTCCCTCTCTAAACCGGCTGGTAAGGATTGGTAAATGGTGACAGAACTGGTTTGACGAGCTTAGACAGCTTCTGATTGGGAGCGAAAAGAGAACGATCATTCAATCCTCTGTTCCAGGTCTGCAAAACTTTACAAATGTTCGCTGATTTCCACCGTGCAAGTCATCAGAGAACTTCATTTAACCGAAGACCTGGATGAAATGCTGTTTCATGTTTTTCTGCATGAAGACATTGTGACAGATGACAGAAATGCTTCTCCCGCTCCAACAGGTTCCAAATGATATGTGAAAAATTCGTTTTATGTGAGTTTGCACCCCTGTTAAAATCACACCAAAATCGTCTTTTCGACCAGTCCAACGCCAGTATCCCTAAAACCAGAAGCCGTGCATGGGATTAAACTGGTGTCTGAATCTCTGATAAAAGCTGGGATAATAGTTGAGTGCACCGATTCCCCTGTGCGCAGTCCAATTTTTTCAGTAAAAAAAATCAGAGAAAAAGGTGAAGAGCGGCATTTTGTGCAGGATTTGAAGCATGTTACTGCTGCAGTAATGCCTAGAGCATATGCTTTCCCAAATTCATGCACCATTTTGTCTCAGCTTCCAACTTCAGCCACTTATTGTTCAGTTGTTGATCTGAGTAATGCATTCTTCAGTGTACCAGTAGACCCTGACAGTCATTTCGAGTTTGAAGGGAAATTGTATAGCTTCAGTAGACTTTCCCAGGGCTACATGGAATCACCTACCACTTTTAACATGGCATTAAAAGAGAGTTTGGATGGGTTGTAGCTGTCATCTGGCTCTGCCTTAATCAGCTATGTCGACCACCTTCTGAATTGTTCACCGTCAAAAGAAAAGTGTGAGGAGGACCCTGTTAAATTGTTGCAACATTTGCATGCATGGGGATACAGAGCTAGCTTTTCAAAGCTGAAGTTCTCAAAATCAGAGGTTACCTTCCTTGGTTATGTGATTTCAAAAGGTTTAAAACCACTCTCTTCAAAAAGGGTTGCTGCTATTCAGCAGCTTCCAAAACCTGTCAGTAAGAAACATGATGTCTTTCCTAGGCCTGACTACATATTGTCTGAACTTTATCCTAGGCTATGCGATGCTGGAAAAGCCTCTTTCTGAGTTGATTCATGGGAGAGAGATGATGGCCTCTGACGCCATCCAGTGGACCCCTGAGGCCACGCAATCATTTGAGGAGCTGAAGAGAGCTTTACAAAGCCCTCCCGTTCTGGCTTTACCAGATGCAGAGAAACCATTTTTTCAGATGGTTGATGAGAAAAACGGTTGCATGACATCTGTCCTATTGCAGGATCATTGTGGACTGAAACACCCCGTTGCTTACTACTCTGCTAAACTGGATCCAGTGGCAGCTGGTCTTTCAGGATATCAGAGCCATGGCAGGAGCAGAGAAAGCAGTTTTGGCTTCGAGGGACATTATAATGTATTGTCCGCTCACTGTGTTTGTGCCACATAATGTGGCCATAATTTTGTTCAAGCAGAGGACTTCACACTTGTCAGCGGCAAGATGGCTCAGGTACACTTCTGTCTTGTTACATTTGCCTAACATAACAGTGAAATGTTCTTAATCGTGCCAGCTAGCTGCCCACTGAGGACTGTCAAGCAGAGTTAGAGGTACTGTGCACACCTCGTCCAGATTGGACTGACATGCCCTTGCAGAACCCAGACATGATTCTATATGTAGATGGTTCAGCTTTCAGAGAATCATGGGGGGGAAAATAGAGTTGGCTTTGCAGTTTGCTCTGATCATTGCACTTTGCCTGCAGGAAGTCTTCCGTCTCATTTCTCTGCGCAGACCGCAGAACTGATTGCATTGACGAAGGCTTGTGAGCTGCCTAAAGATAAAATGGCTACCATATACAGTGACAGCAGGGCCACCATTTTGGAGCATTGTGGAGGCAACGCAGATTCCTGAAGTCTGACGGTAAGCCAATTTTGAATGCATCACAGGTTGCTGACCTACTTGATGCCATTTTACTGCCCTCAAAGACTGCAGTGGTGAAATGTGCAGCACACTCTGCATCTAGAGACACAGTTTCCCTTGGGAACACAAGAGCAGATGCTGCCGCAAAAGCTGCCACAGTTCAACCACTAAAGACTACCTGTGCTGCTATTGAGCAGACAGAAGAGCTGTGTCTTCCTAGGCATTTCTTACCAGTTTTTGCTAAACTCAGTCATGGTCTGGATCATTGTTCCAAAAGTGGAATGTTTGATCCAGTTGCTTCACATTGGTTGACAAGAGGCTTCACCTCTTTCGCTGAAAAATAGTCATTCATGAATGGTTTGTGCCACAAATAATGCAGGTCTAGCAGTGTCCATTCAACCTGCTGATCAACCCGCTCCTCGGAGACCAGTTGAACACCTCATGATGGACTTTATCGAGCCTGAGCCCACTGAAGGTAAAAGATATTGTTTGGTGATTGTGGACATGTTTTCAAAATGGACAGAAGCATTCCCTTCTAAACATGCTAACACTGCTGCAGTAGTGAAAGCTTTGTTGGGAGACGTGACACCCAAATAGGGTATCCCAGACAAAATCACTAGTGACAATGGCAGACATTTTGTGAGCAAGACTCTTGAAGAGATTGGTGATTTTTTTTGGAGTGAAATTATACACACTGTGCGTACCATCAGCAGTCGGGTGGCACTGTTGAACGAGAGAACGGGACGTGTAAGGTGAAGCTAGCTAAGTGCTGTGAGGAAACAGGATGGTCTTGGGTCAAAGCTTAGCCTTTGGCTTTGTTTTACATGACGATGAGAAAAAGGGCCAAAAATAACCTGAGTCCTTTTGAGATTCTTTTTGGAAGACCCCTTACGATGAGGTTAAGTCCACCTGGAAAGCCGCATCTCTCTACAGACCTTTTTGAGGATGCTACCATCTCTTACTGTCAAAATCTTTCCAAGACTATTGAACAGGTGCACAGCAGTTGAAGGACGCCCTCCCTAAAGCGGCAGTGGGACAACTTCATCCGAACAGACCTGGAGACTGGGTTTTGATCAAGGAGCTGGCAGGGACCATTCCAAGTTCTGCTTGTAACCTTCACCACTGTTAAAATCGCAGAGAGAGCAACTTGGGTGCACACCAGTCATTGCAAGAGGGTGACAGGACCGATTCTGGACAAGCCCACCGCTGCTGAAGCAGAAAATCTGAGAGAAGTAGACTCAAAAATGTATTTCTAAAAACTGTGCTTGGAGACTTTCTGTTTCATCATTCATCTACTCGCACGTGGAGAAATGGAGAATATGACACATTCTTCAAAGCTCTGGGGCTCCAGAGCAAAAAAGACTGAGACATTGATACGGTCTGTGTTTTGTTTTTGGTGGGGGCCATTGTTTGGACTCTGCATCAGGGACAAGAGATCACCTGAGCTGATGCAGAGGTCACCTACAGGCCTGATGCAGACTCGATTCGGCGAGCTGGGGATGGAAGGGAAGAGCTATGTGGAGACGAGATTGATATGGACTTGCTTAATGATCTCGAATTATATGAGTAATTAATTTACAGATGTATGACGATGATTACCTTTAAATCACCTTGTGAATTAGGTTTTCTGATGTTTTTCCCTGTGACTAATACCTTGTGTTTTTCCATGGGAGTTTAGCAGTCTCATTCCAGGGTGACAGAAAAGAGTTGTATTTTTCTTTAGTTGGTTTCATTATTTTTCAATTTTGTTTTTTTCCGTTTTGTTTTTATTCATAATTCCATTTCATTACTCCAAATCAAGTTCATTTGCAGCGGTTTTTCTTTACTTTTATTTCATTATTCATAAGGATTTGAATTTCTTTTTTTTTCATTATTGTTGTTGAATAAGAACGAAAAATGGGGATTACAGATTGTAGATTACAAATTTTAGGTTGAAGTTTTTGTGATTTATGAGTTATGAAACATGCATAATCATTATTTAAGTTTGAATTGTTAGAAAATTTTGAGTTAGTTTATTTAATTTTTTGTGCCCCTTGTTTTTGTTTTGCAGTTACGTTTAGGCATCCTGACTAATGAGGAACAGAACAGGAGCGCCACCTAAGGGGCTAGAGGCTGTCTCGTACTTTTGGCCGCCCGTCGTGCGCAAGGACAACACGACCATAGTCGGGAGGTTGCTTATCTTACGCCCTAGCAAGATTTTTGTATGACATGCTGTTGGAGAGTTCAGATAGTGTGCATTAGAAAGGATGTTTAGATTAGATCATTTCTGTTAGAAGATTATTCAATGTGACATGTAATACCTGAGATCATTTGAACCACTGTTTATTGTCTTTCTTTTTGAATACTGCCTGTCTCTTAGGATAGTTACTGATTCTTATGGATTATTGATTTTTCTTTGTATCTTGATTTATCATTGAGATTTGATAAGGGGGGAGACTGTGGTGGAAAAATGTAGTGTTATGATTTATCTGCACTGTGTAATCAACTGTGACGCATGTTTACTTAATGTTGTAGTCTTAATTTGAAAGTTAGTCATACTGAGTCAGTTAGGTCAGTGTTTACTGCCACGACAATACAAAAATCTCTAAAATAGCTGTGTGTCTTATGGCAATGGAAATTTGGAAGAATGCAAAGTATAAACCCCTAATTGTCCCACAGAGCTGGGATTCCTACCCTAGTAGAAGCTCAATCATTCTTGGAAGTAACAGGGGATGCATTTTATAGCATCCCAGTAGCTCAGAGGACATATGGAATTGTGTAGAAAAATGATGCATCATTCTTATCTTTATCATTATTTGAAATAATAGGGGATGCTTTTTCCTGCAGGGCAAAATATTGAGATGACGAATTAGGAACCCCTCCTCTTTTAAACCCAAACATTGTCCTACAGAGCTGGGATTCACACTAGCAGCTCAGAGGACAGATGAAATTGTGTAAGAAATTATGCATAATTTCCTAAAAACTTACAGTATATCCATATAATGGAAGTCAATGAGGGGCAGGCGTTAGCCTCCGGTAATAAGGCATTATCTCCCCCAAAACACCTTCTTTTAACCATGTTTTTATTATGAATAGTTATTGATATTCCCCTGTGAGTTCAAAAAGCCTTAGAGGTGCTAAGGAATTAGCATCTGGGGTGTTACAGGATTTTAATGTAACCTATTCCAATATACACTAACCTGGAAGTTGAATGGCATAGCAGTCGTCCTCCATTACAGCTGTAGTCTTTGTAGGTTGCGGAAAGGGAGCCTGTAGAAGCTGAAGTCAGTCCAATTGGTCATTCGGTTTGTGTAATTTGTAAACATGTAAACAAGAACAATGTTGATGTATGCAGTAGAAAGTTCTGTCTAACCGACCACCGTAGAGCACTGAGAGAAAGTCCTACTCAGACTACAGCTGGGATGTAGCACAGCAGTGACGTAGTTGTATCCCGCCATACTGTATGTGGAATTTTAGCCACCAAATTACCACGGAACCAAACAAATAAACACTTTGGGGGTGTTCGGTAGTACAAGGAGAATATTGCTAACAATTCAAATCAAAACATGGTTAAATTAAGGCATTTTGGGGGAGATAATACCTGATTACAAGCGGCATCTCCTGCCCCCAGCACTCCCGTTCTATTGATGTACACTGATCAAGAGTGAATATAAAATACTGCTGAATGACTCATAGTGGCTCCAAACGTCTCTGTGTGAGTAATAAAAAAATGGCTATAAATAAGGTTTACGTTGAAAAGAAATTATAAAGTTTTCCTTTAAGCATGTTTATTTCTGCTGTGAAATTGGCATTTTTTACATGGGAGTCAATTGGAACTTTCTCCTTTCTGGATAAAGTTCTAGATAAGAGGTGAAACGTCTTCCAAGACAAATTACCAAGTCCAGTTGCGTTCGATTGAAATTTCCTTGAGATAACCATGACCTGGATGAATGAGAATATTCACAGGCTTTCTTGCTAGCTTCACTTTTGGCATGTGGAGCTTGCCGCTTGACCTATACCAACATGGTTAAAAAATAACAATTTAAGATGTTGCTGATGTATTGTGCATCCCTAATGAAAACTTATCTGAACATTTATTTTTTAATTTATTATTTTCCACGAGACAGCTTCACCGTTGGTCCATGGATGATTAGCATTGAGGTGAAATTGTTTGTGAGGGCACAAAAACCAACCTTCCAGGCTGGACTTGCAGCACTTTTTGCCTGTTTCTATGTTTTTAACCTGGTTGAGGCAACTTGCACACTGGAGTTCAATTTAGTAATGCTTTTGCTAAACATATTTGGTTAAGAACCATCTGATCCAAAAATGCAATATGTACATAAAAAAAGAAATAGTTGTTTTGAACACTGAGCCAAGTGTATCATATCTGTCTTTAGGTGCTTTATAGGCCTCAACTCCGAAAAACAAACATCTAAAGGAAAAGTTAAGTCAAAAACCAGTGGTCAGCTGAAGTGCACAGTGGTGAAGCCACGTTTCTAGTCTTCTTTGCAAGCTGATGGATTATCAGTGGAACTTTAAACATGGTAAGAAGACATATTTACACAAAAAAATGTTCCTCCTGTTATGTCTTCTTGGCTTTGTCTTCTAGTCTATTAAACCCGCTTCAGTAGACCAGGATCAACAACTCTCCTTCACTGTATCTTTCTTCCCGTCTGTTAGATATTGACAGGAGGACAGATACAGTAAAAATCCTCATTCTGACATTTCCTCACTCCATAGTGTTGGGTCACACACAGCCATCGGGGGTGCAATGCTGCTCTCTTCCACCGGAAGTCGACGAAGTGAACCTATAAAGAGGACCGCCCCTTCTTGTTGAGCTTCCTTCTGAATCTACCTCTGGAGGGAGTAAAAGAAGGGATTCAAATCTACATCCATCCTCCTTCACTGGCAAAGGAAGTCCCACGTTTCTGGCCGAAACTTACTTCAAAGAAACCCAAAGACCACTCCAGGTGAATCTTAAACATTGACAAACAAAGACATTTGTTCCAGAGCCTGATGTTACCACTTTGAGTTGTAGGCCACCGACAGGCTGCAAGACTGAACGAGTGGAAGCCACATGTGCCAGGCCAGAACCAGCAGAAGCCGCATCAAGTCGGCGCCACAGAGCAGACAAGAATTGCCGCGCTGGAAAGCTGCCAAAGAGGTACTGTAAAAAGTGGATGCCAGGGGCAGATCGCCACGCAGCTAGAGCCAGATGCAGCTGGACGGAGCAGCAAGCCAGGAGCTCACTGCAGCTAAACAGATCGGAGCCATAACGTCGCTTCATCCCCCTAAACACCTCATCGCCGTGCAGCAACTCGGGACTTAATCGTTCAGAGGTCTGTGTGGGCAGAGGCAAATTAGTTAGGATAACTAATTTTAAAGATTCTTCCCTTTTTGTGGTGTTGAACTGTTTCATCTGCTATCTTTGGGTAATAGAGGCCTTTCGGCCTAAAACTTTAATCAGTGTTTTTAAAAGACCTTTCCTGACAAAAGCTGCATTCACACCGCATATTTGGTCTGGGTTAGCTGCGGCAAGATTACATGTGAAGTCAATGGTGGAGTACGTCAGAGGTCCGTCAAGGGCTCTGCGTTGCGTTGAGTACGTTGGCTCCGTCAACGACGCTTGCGTTTCATACAGCAACGTACCAAGTTACAGAAGTTCAGCAAGCTGAACTTTTGACGGATCCAATGCAGTTAACGCAGTGCGGCAACCAATCAGAGCGTCTCACTGTAGTTATAGTCACTATACGCCGTATCTTGAATGAAGCGCGGGCCCAGTGAAAACATTTTTAACAAACGCAGATTTAAAAAAATCATAAATAACACTTACCGAAGTCAGATGGATAGGCGCTCCTAAAGAGGAACAGAGAACCTGTAGTTGGTGTCCTTAAGGAGATTTAAGCTCCGATGCGGCCCAGGAGGTCGTAAAATTAGGTGCGGGACAGACGGAAGTAGCACTGAAAGGGAACCTCATCCATACGCAGCTCCTGGAGCAAATGGTTAAACTCCCCGAACTCAGAACGCATCTGAATAATGGGCGCTGATGCACCCAATGTCAACGTTGTCTAGCTTTATCTAGCTAATAAAGCCAAGCCACTCTCTCGTTACAATCCACCATAGTGCAGAACGTGCGGCAACAGAGGAAGCCCCGCCCATGCGTTGTTTTTTCCTCAGAAGCAGGCTATGGAAGCCAAAAAGTACATACGTCAAACTTCATCCGTTGCTCGACGTATCCAACGGATGCGGTCTGAATGCAGCTAAAGAGTCGTTTTTAAATCCTGCTTCTTGAGCTACTCAATCATACAGGAGTTTTTCCTTGTTGTTTGATGTTTAATAATTAAGGTGTTTGAGTCACTCTAAGCGCCCCATGTGCGTTACAGAGGGCTACCTGAAAGCCAACAAGCTCACGTGTTCGCCCAGGCCGACACTTCATAACAAAGGTTGCTAATAACTGTTCAAACAGAATTCCGTTTAAATAGATTGTTTAAGAACAGAAACTAATCTTATTAACCGTGTTTGAACTTGCCTTTTTATATCAAATACTGGAATTGAATTGTTTACTTCGGTGTGACCATTCATGAAATAACCTTCCAAAGATGAAACTACTCTTATCCAGATAATTTTTAACAAACATCTCTTTATCCAAAGAATGTTTTGATTCCTCCTACAATTAGTGGAACTAATTCATCTTTCCTTCCAGTATTTGCAAATCGAATCCTGAGTCTGATCTGCACGCAGAACCATAAATTAGAATTCATGGTTCCTCGGGTTATAGCATTATTCATCTTTTGTGTTCCTTTAATTTAACAATACGTTTATTTTTACTCAGTAGTGTGTTCTTTATTACTTTTGAGTGTTCAAATGATTTATCTCTGTGTAAATAAATCTTGTTTGGAAAGTAAAAGTTCTCATTTCTTGTTCAACACACACATATTACAAGGTTTATGACCACTAGACCCTAAAGAATTCATTTATTCAGAATTATGAGACTGATATAGAAATTTGGCAATTTAAAATAATTCCTGATAAAGATGGTGCCCCGAATAATAATTTTCCATAAATTATTAATTTTATTGACTGCCATAAGCATTCTTTGACTATTTATAGCCAAATATTATATTTTTATTTAATATCCGCAAAAGTAGGTTTACATGCTGTAAGGAAAAAAAGAATTATTGCTTTAGTCAGACTAAATTCTGAGTTTTGAACTACTACGTTAGTCCGGCTGAAGTTGAACTGAACTGGTTTACTCTTAATAAAGCTTAAGCCTAGTTTACACTTCTCCATCTGCAAAGGTGCGTAGCCATCAGAGAACCTTTAATGATCTCTATGGTGCTCAGGCGCTGGTCTGTACTGTGCTGGCGCTGTATCTCATACCTTTAGTGCATTCAAGTAACGTTTAAAATGTATGAGGAGTACAATAACACCATAGCTCGATTTAGATGCGCCTGAACACACACTGACTGACATTGTGATTGTTAAACATGGACAGGAGGACAGAGACAATAAAAGGAAAGTCAGAGAAAGAGTGTCAATCATATCTGTCCTCCACCTCTGTGTTTATAAATGTGGTTACATTTGCTGTTTATTTAATGTGTTGAATGAAAATTTTTTCTTTCTTTATCTTCCAGTTTCCCCTTTGATGCAACACCACCTGGGCTGCCCTGTAAACTGTCAACTTTAAAGCTTCAGAGGTGTGTTAAAGACTGAGTTGTATCTATTATGTGTTCACTTTGGTTGAGTTTGGATATTTGTATAGTTGTAAATTATCTAAAATGATAAATATGCAATGGCAGGGTTCTTGTGACTTGTGTGAAATTATTTAAATTAATGTATATGTAATATGAAGGAAAAGTTCATTTTTTTCCATGCGGACTTTATTGTTAACAAATATGTTAATTAACTGACCCAGAAAGGTTTGGAGCTAATTGGATCTGTTTAGCAGGACTTTATATTGAGTCACGAGCATTGTATATCCATTCAACGGGAGTCAATCAGGATAGGACTTTGTCGTCTGTAATAACGCATTATCTGTTCAAAACTCCTTCCGTTGACCATGTTTCGTTATAAAAAGTTAGCGATATTCCCCTCTGAGTTCAGAATGTCTCAGGTGTGCTAAGGTATTAGCATCTGGGGGAGTTTTAAAGGCTTTTAATGCAGCAGATTCTAACAACACAGTATGTGTAGGTTGCAGAAAGAGAGTCTGTTGAAGCTAAACTTAGTCCAACTGGGCATTCTGTTAGTGGAAATTGGGAACATGTAAACACGAATCATATTGTCTACAGTAGCAAGTTCTGACCGTCGTAGAGCACAGACATAACGTCCTTATCAGACTACAGCTGGGATAGAGGACAGCAGTGATGTTATTGTAATTGCGCCGTAGTGGAGTTGTTTATAAGCCACTAAATCAAACCAGAACCAAACAAATTAACCCTTCCCAGACATTTGGAATATCGCTAACGATTAATAACAAAATATAGGTAAACGAAAGAGTTTTATGGCAGATAACTTCTTATTACAGGCGGTGAAATCCTGCCACCATTGACTGTCATTATAAGGATTAACTCTGATCGCGACTTGATTTAAACTTCTGCTGAATGGCTCCAAGTAGCTCCAAAGTTGTCTGGGTGAGTAAATGAACGTAATATTTGCTCAAAATAAGGCCCAGGTTGAAAAAAAATCTAACTTTCACCTGGTTCAGAGTTTATCTTACACGTGCTTGTGGAGACGTATCGCGTTGGTAAGACGTATCGCGTCATTTCCTGTTTTGTGACTAACTCGTTTGTAGCAAGTCGGTGTTTCTCTCTCTCTTGAACTGATCTAACTTTCTCTGTCAATAAGTTTTTTCTGAGTTGCTTAACACACAAACACATTAAAACGTTAATTTTCTTCACGGTTTAGGACTCTTTAAGCGTTTTACTGGGTTAATTACTTTGTTTTTAGGTAAGGTAAGGTACCGCTTGGTTAGCTTAGCTTTACGGCTAGCATGGCTTCGGCAGCTTTCTCTCTTGTCCCTCCATCTCTCTCTACACCTCCTCCTCTTTCCTGCTCTCTCTGTCAGATGTTTAGTTACTCCTCCGCCTCATTTAGTGAAGTTGGTAGGTGTAATAAGTGCAGCATTTTTGTAGCTTTGGAGGCGAGGGTTTCTGAGCTAGAGGCCCGGCTCCGCGCTGTAGAACAGCCAGGCCCAGCAGTAGCTAGCGCGGAGTCAACTAGGACAGGACCTAGCCGTCCTTCAACAGCTCCCGTGCAGCCGGGACCTCAGGCGAGCTGGGTGACGGTTCGTAGGAAGATTAGCGCCAGACCCCAGTCCGCGGCCAACCTCCAGCCCCTTTCTCTGAACAATAGGTTCGCCCCGCTCAGCGACGCACCCGCCGAGCAGGAGAGGCCGATTCTTGTAATTGGCAGCTCCATAGTTAGGAATGTGGCTCCAGAGACACGAAAGACCACCGTCAAATGCCTTCCAGGGGCCAGGGCTGCGGACATTAGGTCCCATCTGAAGCTTTTGGCCAAGGACAAACGGCGGTATAGCAGGATCGTTATCCATGCTGGTGGCAATGACACCCGGCGACGGCAGTCGGAGGTCACTAAAATTAGCGTAGCTTCGGTGTGTAGGGCTGCCAAAAAGATGTCTGACTCTGTAATTTTTTCTGGTCCCCTGCCTGATCGTACTAGCGATGACATGTACAGCCGTATGCTTTCGTTCCACCTTTGGTTGTCAAGGTGGTGTCCAGAAAACGATGTGGGCTACATTGATAACTGGGGGGCCTTCTGGGGAAAACCTGGACTGTTACGTAGAGACGGCATCCATCCCACCGAGGACGGAGCTTCGCTTCTTTCCAGGAACATTGATAGGGTTATCTCTAGTTCCCCAAAGCCGTGACAACCCAGAGTCCAGCTCAGGGAACCCAGAGTCCAGGTCAAGGAACAGGGACTGCCACCCACCCACTACCCTATAGAGATAGTTTCCCGTCCACTACCCAAAACTAATGAATTAAAAGTTAATGCTACTAGAGCAAAGTATAAAAATCTCATAAAGATAAATAAAACTCGGACTGAACATAAAAACAAATCAATTAAATGTGGTTTACTAAACATAAGATCTCTCCCCTCAAAAACACTCTTAGTAAATGACTTAATTTGTGAAAATAATATTGATTTGTTTTGTCTTGCAGAGACATGGTTGCAGGAAGAGGACCATGTCACAATAAATGAGTCAACTCCCCCTAGCTACTTAAACTTTAGTGTCCCTCGAAGTACTGGTCGAGGAGGTGGAGTAGCAACTATCTTTCATTCCGATTTACTAATTAATCTCCAAAAAAATAATAGTTACAGTTCCTTTGAGCATCTAGTTTTTAGCTTTCCTCATACACATAACAAAGCAGTAAAGCCACTTTTGTTTGTGGTCTTATATCGTCCACCAGGACCTTATTCTCAATTTTTAGATCAGATTTCAGATTTTCTATCTGACTTAGTTTTAAACACTGATAAAGTCATTATAGTCGGAGACTTCAATATTCATGTTGATAATGAAAGTGATAGTCTAAATACAGCTTTTAACACTATCCTAGACTCAATAGGCTTTACTCAAAATGTGCAGGGACCAACACATTCTTGTCACCACACTTTAGATCTTGTGCTGACTTATGGCATTGACTGTGAAGAAATAACAGTCTTTCCACATAACCCTATCCTGTCTGATCATTTCCTTATCACTTTTAAACTTACTCTAATGGATCATATCAAACCTGAAAGAAAACTTCATTATACCAGAACGTTATCAGACAACGCTGTAGCAAATTTTAAAGAAGCTCTTCCAACTTTAATTTCCTCAGTTTATAAATGCAGAACAGAAAACAGTGATTTAACTCGTGACCCCTCACAACTTGACATTTTAGTTCATAGCGTTAATTCCTCCCTGCGTCGGGCAATAGACAAAGTTGCCCCCTTGAAAAGGAAGGTGGCTAGCCATAGAAGATTAACTCCCTGGTTTAATTTAGAGCTACGTACCCTAAAGCAGAATGTTAGAAAACTAGAGAGAAAATGGCGCTCCACGCATTTACATGATTCCTTTTTAATATGGAAAAATAGTTTATTGCTATATAAAAAGAGCCTTCACACAGCTAGAACAGCATATTATTCATCTTTAATCGAGGAGAATAAAAATAATCCTAGGTTTCTTTTTAATACAGTTGCCAAACTCACACAGGATCATAGCTCTATCGAGCCAACCATTCCCCAAGCTCTAAGCAGTGACGACTTCATGCAATTCTTTATAAATAAAATAGACTCCATAAAGAATAAGATAATTGGGAACCTTCCCAATATGCTTGCTTCCTCCCTAGTTAATGAGGCAGCCTCAAAAATGGTGGAACCTAATATATGCTTAAACTGCTTTAATGCAGCCGAACTTTGTGATGTACTAAAATTATTAGCTTCATCTAAACCTTCAACTTGCGTTTTAGACCCAATCCCAACTAAACTCTTAAAAGAAGTTTTCCCTCTGATCGCTGCTCCAATTTTAAATATAATGAATCTATCCTTAGTCAATGGATATGTACCACAGGAGTTTAAGATTGCTGTAATTAAACCTCTACTTAAGAAACCCTCTCTTGATCAAAACGACTTAATTAACTATAGACCGATATCTAATCTTCCCTTCTTATCTAAAATTCTTGAGAAAATAGTTGCACACCAGATATGTGAGCATTTAAACAATAATGAGCTGTTTGAGAAGTTTCAGTCAGGCTTTAGAGCTCATCACAGCACTGAAACAGCTCTGGTGAAGGTTACTAATGATATTCTCATAGCCTCAGACAATGGACTGGTGACCATTCTGGTCCTGTTAGATCTCAGTGCTGCCTTTGACACTGTTGACCACAATATTCTCATAGAAAGGCTTCAAAGTGTCGGTATAATAGGAACAGCACTAGGTTGGTTTAAATCTTATTTGTCTAACAGATTTCAGTTTGTTCAGGTAAACAATAGATCTTCCTCAACCTCAATAGTTACTTGCGGAGTACCACAGGGTTCAGTGCTTGGGCCGATTCTCTTTACTATATATATGCTTCCTATTGGTAAAATAATTAGGCAGCATGGGATAAAATTCCATAGTTACGCAGATGATACACAGCTATATCTATCCATAAAATCCTGATGAATCCAATCAGTTAGGTAGACTACAGGCATGTCTGGAAGACATAAAAACTTGGATGACTCTAAACTTCTTGCTTCTAAATTCTGATAAAACAGAAGTTGTCGTCTTTGGACCAGAAGCTCTGAAAAAGAAACTACTTAGTCAGCCCCTTCACCTGGACGGCATTAAATTAGCCTCCAGTAATAAAGCAAAAAACCTCGGTGTCATTTTTGACCAAGATATGTCATTTAGAACTCACATTAAAGAAGTCTGTAGGATTTCCTTTTTTCACCTTAGGAATATTGCAAAAATTAGAACCATCCTGTCCAGGACTGATGCTGAAAAACTAGTCCATGCATTTGTTACTTCAAGGCTGGATTACTGTAACTGTCTATTATCAGGTAGTCCACAGAATACAATTAAAAGTCTACAGTTAGTTCAAAATGCTGCTGCTAGGATTCTGATGAATATTAAAAGAAGAGATCACATTTCCCCTGTTTTAGCTTCTCTTCACTGGCTCCCAGTAAAATCTAGAATAGAATTCAAGATCCTCCTTCTGACATATAAAGCCCTTAATAATCTAGCTCCATCATACATAAGAGACCTGATTGTTCCATATGTTCCTAACAGAGACCTTCGCTCTCAGACTGCAGGTTTACTGGTAGTTCCTAGGATTTCTAAAAGTAGAATGGGTGGCAGATCTTTCAGCTATCAGGCTCCCCTCCTATGGAACCGGCTCCCAGGGTTGGTTCGTGAAGCAGACAATTTGTCTATCTTTAAAACTAGGCTAAAAACTTTCCTCTTTGACAAAGCTTACAGTTAGAGATATGTTTATAGGTAGTTAGAGTCAGGTCAGACAGGTAGATAGGAAGAGACAGGTTAATGTTAGTAGTCAGGCAGAGTGTCAAAAGTTAGGAAGAGATAGGAAGAGGTAGAGTAGCTAGGTAGAGATAGATTAATGTAAGCCAGGTAAAGATCCGGAGCCGGTCGCGGCTTACCGCCGCGGAAGAAATGTGCCCCACAGGGGCCAGCCAGCGCCGGAGAGAGGTCCCTCAAGGGGATCCTCCCGCACAGTGCGGCCGCCCATTACCTGCCGGGTTGAATCCCCCGGGCAGACTGTGCGGACCCCACCCGTTTATCTCTTAAACGTTTCTCGCCCTCTTCAACTCTGTCCTCTCAGTTCTGTCTATTTTTCCTTAAGATAGTTGTCGACTATCGGTCTCGTGCCGGTATTTAGCCTTAGATGGAGTTTACCACCCACTTTGGGCTGCATTCTCAAACAACCCGACTCCGAGAAGACCCCGGCATGACGGGGGCCGTTACCGGCCCTACACCGTCCACGGGTCAGGAGGACTCAGACAGAGTGTTGGTAGCCAGGTCTCCTAGTAGCTAGGAGACAGGTTAATGTTAGTAGCTATGCTGCTTTAGGCTAGGCTGTTGGAGGACATTATTAGGGTCTGTTCCTACTTTCTCTCCTACTTCTCCCCAACTGCATGATGTGCTGTCAATTCAAGCACTAACCTGTTTTCTATTATAGTAGGTGCTCCGGATTAGCCCTGCTTGACGACCCTGACTAAGATGGCATTGCAGTGACGGAAAATTCTCCACGTCCTGCAACAAACTTCTGCATCAGTTCTATTGCTCTTTCTGTGTCTCTGTTATGTATTCTCCAAGCCACAGACGGTCGCGGCAGATAACCGCTTGTGCTGAGCCTGGTTCTGCCGGAGGTTTCTTCCTGTTAAAAGGGAGTTTTTCCTTCCCACTGTCGCTGCATGCTTGCTCAGTATGAGGGATTGCTGAGAATTCCACGACGCAATCTTCTGTGGTTCTGTAATTTCTACACTAAACATTGTATTGTAATAACTCTTTTTGTAAAGTGCCTTGAGATGACATCTGTTGTGAAATGGCGCTATATAAATAAACTGAATTGAATTGAATTAACCCTTTGCTATTCATGATTAGTTTGAAAAAAGTGTGGTAATATGTGTATGCTGTAGTTCCCTTTTGATTTTGAAATTAATGCCTTTGCTTGAAAGCTTTAGCTCTTTTCAGTTTTCAATTTATATATCAGGTTGCATCCATTTTAATATTATTATCGTAAGAGCTAAGGGAATTCATATTGATTTTGGATCATTTCTATATATTTTTATATTCTAACATTAAAGTTTTGCTACATCTTTAAACTAATGCTAAAAACAATATTGCTGGTTTTCACAAAAATTTTACCATTTTGTTATGTTGCTTGTACTCGTTACAACGGCAATGAAATACATTTTAAAATGATATAGATTTTGTTTTTTTTTCTTTACAAAAGAAAAAATGTGTTTGAAAAGTTGCTTATAGCCATTTTCAGCTTTTTAAAAAGCCACCAACAATCATACCATGCAAAGTTACAAATAAAATTATACTTTTGGTAGGGCTCCTTAACTACTGTGAAATAAAAATAACTTAACTTGTTCTGTTACAGTTTTACTATAATTCTATAACAGTAACTCTGCTTTACAGTGGAACTCAGAAAATTACAGTAAAACTAACAGAATTATGTAAAGATGATAATAAAATTACAGTAAAACAAGAAATTTGCAGTAAAACTCTAACCAAATTACGGTAAGACTGTATTTAAATTGCACTGGAGGGACTGTAAAAATTACATTAACTGGCTGGCAACCCCGCTGCCAGTAATCTACTGTAAATTTCACAGCCATTTTTTTACAGTGCAGCTGTTAGTTAAAGTTCTCTAGCATACATTCCTCACTAGACACGGTTCAGGCTGTTCCAGTGGCGGACTGACCGTCTTGATGTTCTGGAGAATGGCCGGTGCAGCAGGACGGCCGACGGCTTCCGCGCAGCAGTCACATATTTTTCTGTGTTTTTTTTCTGTTTTCTTGCTTTTAACCAACTATTCCATGTCCAGACCGATAGGTGGCAACAATGCGCCTGCAGGCCCATGGATGCACAAGCTTACGCTTAAATGCTCGTCACTCATCCGTGCCACATACGGCCACACACGGCTGTGCAGGAGAAGTTCCCCAGACAAGTACAGGGCACATAAGTATAGGAGGGTAATTAGCGTTACTTCCTAGGTAATCTGACGTTAGCAAATGTTATTTCAGGTTGTTACATTTTTATCTATACCCCAATGAAACAAGACTATTGCACTTTTTACAGTTGGTTTAGCTACAAAACACAATATAAACAACACAGCATCAACATGAAAGCAGAAGAAATATTTAATAAAAGTAATTGAACCCTTTTTGTGCACACTGCAAAAACTGTCCATCTAATCAAGTCAAAAAAGCTTGTTTCTAGCAAAACAATTTTTTGTCTTGTTTTGAGATTTATATACTGAGCAAGACTAATACTATTAATCTTATTTAGAGTTTGTCTTATTTGTAGAATTCTCACCAAGTGCAATTTGACGTGTTTCATTGGCAGATTATTTATTTTAAGAAGCTTTCAACTAAAATCAAGTATTTTAAGGGTTAGATTAGTACCATTTACCAACTCATACCATTTGTTTTTTGTTTGTTTTATGTAGTTACCTGTTCTGCATATTGTTCAGCAGAGAAACATTTAAAGAGTGTTGTTTATTTCTAAGAGTATATAACTTAACTGTATAATCATAGCCTATTTACATTGTGATTTATCATCCCCATAACATTTGTTTTGGGTAGTAACCACACCTGTATATTGTTCAACACAGAGATAATCGAAGAAAGCATTGTTTATTTCTCAGTGAGTATTCTACACTATGCTTTTAACACATCTTTTGGTCAACATCAGGTGATAATACTATAATTTAGAAGGTAAAATATAATGGATTAAGATTTAAGTATTTTGAGACCCGTGTCTGTGACCGATGAGATTTCACCTGCATCTGTTGTGGGCAGGGCTGAGTCAAAGTCCTGGCCTGTTTTTTTAGTCCCAGCCCACCACTGGGCTGGTCACTGGACATCGGCAGCAAACTAGGCAACCCAAAGGCTTGAATGATGTGTTTATTGTTGTAACTACAACCTACATAGACTAGATGTTACTATCATGCTCATTTTTCATATCCAACCTTTAAATGGAACTATATTTCTGGCCTTACCTGGGCAATCACACGATCTGAGTGATCTAAGCAGGGTCCGAAATAAACATGTTGAGTCACCGACCAAGATGCCATCTTGGCCGGTGAACAAAATTGATTAAAATCTGAAATCAGATTAGGTATGAAAACAAAATCCAACTTTATTTATAAAACGCTTTTCTAACTACATAGCTTCTCAAAGTTCTTTACAGATTAAAACTACCCCCTCTCAACCTACTCCATCTGCCATGCACACACACATAAAAGCAACAGTAAACAAAAGTAACAAGGGGCTGAGTACAAATGAGCCAGGAAAAGCCAACTTCGGAGCCATATCAGCAGCAGCAGCAGATCAACAGCAGCAGCCAAGGCACTGACCCAGGAAGCCCACAGGAGGGAGGGCTGGTACCCCCACCTCCACCCAGGCACTGCCCGGAGAGCACCCTGGCAGCCACAGCCGACCACCGCTCCCGATGCAAAGGGCAATAAGAACTTAAAATATTAAAATAAACAGTAGAAAATGATATTAAGTATTAAAATACTGATAAAATTGTTAAGACTGATTCAATCAAATAAAACATGCAGAGGGATTAAACAGATATCAATAAATAATAATCAGTTAACAGCTCAGCTAAAAAGGTAAGTCTTAAACCTGCTCTTAAAAACATGAACATTCTCTGCGGTCTTGAGGTCCTCTGGCAGCCTGTTCCAGAGGTGAGGGCCATAATAATGAAAAGAAGCCTCACCATGAGTCTGTGTCCTGACCAGTAGATGAAAAATATTTACCGGTCAGGCATATTTTTAACAGGTAGAAATTCTACGATTTTTACACAGATAAACCCAAAACACATTATTCAATTTAATATCATTATGTGATATTATGTTGGAGCCAAAAATAAAGGAGTGAAAACTTCAAAAATGCATAATAAAAAAACATTTTGATCAGTTTATATATTTTTTAAATATTTTAGAAATATAGTTTTAAAAAGATTATTTTCTTTTTAATAAAACAGAATTTATTTATTTGAAATAACAGTCCATAGCACAAATGTAGCTAAGTTAACAAATTAAACAGTCCCTCCACTTTTTTGTGAAAAAGCTTTTGTGAAAAAGTTGCAATGTTTTTATTTGTGATTTTCCATTATATTGTCACATAAACCTTAGCAAAAATACAATTACATTAAATTTTAACTGATGAAAACTGTAAAATGTGACCAGCTCAGATTGAATCCCCACTAAACAAACACCTTTGCTTTTATTTTAGTGCTACAGTCCAAGACCCACCCTGGGCCCTTTTAGCCCCTCTAATTACCCTCCTAGATACACCCCTGCTCAGCAGCACTGACAGGAATAGGCGCTCATTCATATAAAAACTCACTGGAGTCTCTGTGTCAGGAGAGACTGAGAAAGGATTTTTTCTTACTTTAGTCGCAGAGCATTGTTAAAAGTATGTTGATTTATGGCGCTGTAACTTTGGCCAAAAGTACAACAAACTTCACTCTCGGCTGAAGTTACCATCACAAAGCTGAAATAAAGGGTAACTAGACTTGAGGTCAGATGACACACGAATCGGACACACGAATCACGTAGTTGACCTATTTTGAATTCAAACTGTGAATTTCGCCTACAGGTGAAGTATTTTCATCTCCGGAATGAGGAAACATACTTATGTTGGCGTCCAAGTTTCACGTGCGCTTGTGTACATCACACGGCGACAGCAAAGGAGCGTTACAAACAAGGATTAATATACATAACTAATTTGGTGCAAACATTTACTCGCTGTGTGGCAGATAGCGCTCCAAATTTTACTCGCCGAACAGAAAATTTGCTCGCATTTGGCAAGTGTTAATTTCGGACCGTGGATCTAGGTGTGTGGACTTGCTTTTACACACACACATATCATCCGGTCTTCCCCACCTGTGTTTGATAAATAGTGGTTTTGAAGTGATTTCCTGATAATCGTTTGTTCTTTCTGATTTTATTGGTGTTAATTGTTTCAATTTAGATTATATGATATTAATTTTCTAAGATTGGTTCAGTGTTAGTTGTGTGCTTTAGAATAGTTGAGGATTTTAAATTAAATGTGTTGGCTATAAGATTATTCTATTCTGTTAAATATAAAATAAAAAAAACATTATATAAATATTTCGCTTTCCCCCCCTCTCTCAGTTACCATGGTTACCCCTGAACTGCCCCATGACAACTATCCCAGGTCAATGCAGAATATTTACTAGGTACTTTGCATTGACTGTTTATGTGAGACAGTGAGTGTTTAGGAGGGAGGATATGATCCAAAATCACCTGAGCAAATTTCTAGGGAAAGTGTTATTCATAATGTTTACAGTTGGATTGATCTGAAACTTATTTGGCGTGAGTAAAAATTTTGCTGAGCTTAACTATGGTTTAAGTAAGGGTTCTATGCATAGTTTTATAAATGAGACCCCTGATTACTTGACTCGGGTGTCCTTAAGTAGAGACACATCTACTAGAGACAGGACACTGGCCCTCAAGGACCTGAGCTGCAGACCTCTGTCTTAGGTAGGGATGTCCTGATCAGGGTTTTTGCATTCTTGTACAAGTCATTTGATATTTAGTATCTACTGATACTGAGTCCCGATCTGATACTTCCATAATACATAAAAAATAAAGAAGAGCGGAGAAACAGATACAGGCTGTTCCCTATTTTTTATTTAATTCACCTTTTCTTTTTAAATTTAAGAGCTCCATTAACAAACAGACCACTTCTGTGCGGTAGCTTGAACAGTCAAGCAATAAATACATTGTTCACTTTTGGACTTTAGTGCAACAGTAGATTTAGAAAAAGTCTAATATAAAAACAAAAAGGCACCTCAGTTTAAATAATTTTAAAAACGCGAATATAAAAAGCATATATATCAGAGTCCTAATTGTGAGGTAATATCCGATTCCGATCGAGCCTGAAACCATGTGATTGGGCCCGATTTCTGATCACGTGATAAGATCTGATCCCTAGTCTTACCCCTAATTTACACCCGGAGTGTCTGGAAGGCGTCACAGCAGCGGAGCGGTTTTGTTTCCTCCTCCACGGCGTGCAATCCCTACCCTATGAAACGGTACACCAGGAGTAAGGCCCTCGCAGAGCTCACATAATCACAAGTCCTAACGGCCGGTATGGAAAATAGAAGTTAATGATTTTCTCTTTTAGTTTTTAATTGTTTAAAGTCCGATCAGGGACATACGGTTAATGTAAATACAATCATATTAAAAACGACTTTTTTTCTAAGTTTTACAAATAGCGTCTGTTTGTAGAAGGAGAGCACTATCTCTGCTCCTCTTCCTTTGCCTGCAAAGAGGCAGGAGGGGAGGGAGCCGGATTTGGGTGCATCCGCTTAACCAGCGCCGCAGGCAACAGGGGGACTACTACCACCTAGTGGACGAATTGAGGATGGACAGCCAACGCCACCATCAATATTTTAAGATGAGTGTAGAAAAGATGGATGAACTTCTTCAGTTAAAACTGTCGATTATATTCCTTTTTTTTTTTTAATGTAACCGTGGTAAATTTTGGTGTACTTTATTAAATTAAACATTGTTCTGAGATACATATAAAAACCTGTGGTGGCCTTCTGTTGACCCCCCAATTACCTTAGCATAACTACAGGCAGAGATTGCAAGTTCAATAAAAAATGAATGGTAAACAAGTAATTTCAGCAACAACATACACAACTTTTTTAACATGTCTGAAAAACAGATTTCAGGTCCATGTGTAATTTATTTACAAAACAATTTCTCACTCTGGGACAAATAAACACATTCTTGATTCTTGAATTTCAATAAAATTTAAGTAACTTCTTTCAAAAGGTATCTAAAACGGAGTATTAAGGCCATAAAACTCAGAAATTCTAACTAAACTAAAAAAAATGTAATTAAAGACAGACATTTTTGCAATCTAAACGATATTTTTTCTTGCAATTTCCTGACCTCTTTCAGAAAATTTGTGTTTAGGTAGCAAAAATGTCTGGCTTTAATTACAAAGAAATTCCTAGATATCTCTAGCAAATACTTACCATCTATTCCCCATTAAGGACATTTCTGTCCATGCAATCTTCTTTTTGGTGTTGTCCGTGTAGAAAGGATTTGTAGCGTCATAAATGACTTTGTAATTTTGTACTGCTAGGATAAGTTTTTCGTCATCCATGCTGGAAAAAAACACATAATAGTATCTCCCTGTGTGTGTAAAACGTAACGTTCACAGAGTTAAGCTAGCGCTAATCTGCTCGTATATTTTATTTTGAACTTTACCGGAAGCGTTACACCAGAAGGGTGGGTGTTTTTCCTGTTTAGCCCGTTTTTTCCTCTGTAACTTGACATGTTGTGAAAGCGGGGCGCGTCACAAATAGAGCTCGATCCTCTCTTTAGCAGTGCGGCACGGTAGGACGCCTCCGAGAAGCGGAGGAAATGACCCGCGGGACTCTCGGTGTAAATTGACTATTAGAGTAACATGGTTTCTATTTGCTCCGTTAGCCGCGCCGCTGCTGTGACGCCCTCCAGACACTCCGGGTGTAAATTAGGGTTTAGGCAATTGTTTTATTGGTGCTAGGGCTAGGCGATAAATTGATATTATTGATTGATCAAAATTACAGTTTTTTTTCTGGAGATTTCCATTTTAGAAAATCTTTATTTTTTTTCAACCAATATTTTAAAGGAATGTCAGCTAGCCCAGGGCATAACATTTGGTTTTACTGCTCGTCTTTAAATGGACTCTGAATTCTCCTAGAACAGGGAATTGAAATAAAATCCCGTTTTTGAAGTGAATTTCTGTAACTTGTAAATTTTGGGGGACAAAGAGAGAGAGAAAAATATAAACCTGACCTTTTTTTAGACTATGGCTTAGTAGGTAGACTAGCTGTCCAGAAATAGGAAGGTCATAGGTTCAATTCCAGCTTTCTTCTGTCACTTGTTGATGTGACCGGTTTTTCAGGAAGCCAATGACCCAAAACATTTAAACAGTGAATGGAGTACGAAAAATGCCCACACTGACCTCCCCTCTTCTTCTTGGCTGCCGGTTCACCATCAGGAGGGATGGGGAAGGAGTCCTCCTCAATGGGCCCACATTCAGTAGAGACCTCCACTACAGTCTCCATCATCACATCCTCTGCTGATGGAGGCAGGATACATTTACATGTCATAGCTGCTGAAGACCAGCCACATAGAATGGAAAACTTTACCTTCGATCTGATTATTCTGTCAAAAAACGCCATATAAACCCATTTTATGGGTACTCGGAGAGTATATTTTATCGGATACTATGTAGCCAAATCCTGCTTTAAACTTCACGTCCTCCCTGACATGTCCTTAATTCTAACTTTATCGTGGTTGCTGTCATTTTCTGTTCATCAATTAAATATTGTTATTGTTTAACTGCTGGGTATTACTTTTAATTAAATGAATGAAGAGAACCAACAGCAGGATATTCAAGCTCTGCTGTATCATCAGTGACAAATGTACTATAGAGCTCAGTAAACAGCAAATGAGATGTTTCCCGTCAGCTGGTTTACCTGTGCTGCGCTCATTGTGAAGGCCGCCAGGAGACTCCATGTGGAGCAGAGCTTCAGCTGCCTCAAACGTCTTGTCGAAACACACCATGTTGTGGCCTGACATCTCTGCTAAAGAAGAGAACACAGTAGGACTGGTCAGAACATCAAGCTCTGCAACATAACAGCACCTTACTGTGACAATCAGAGTAGACTTTTTACAGCAGAAACCTGCTTCCTAATCCTGTTTACTAGAAAAAACTGCCATAATCAGAAACCGGAGCGCTGTCAAGCCACTATATTAAAATGTTTACTTCCTGGTTTGATGTCTGCAGAACCAGTCTGCTCCTCCCTTCCTGTTTCCTGTAATTGGGTCTGAATTACAAGCTTCGTTCAAGCCAGCAGGGGGCACCCTAAACTTATATTCTGTTTAAATCTAATAGTCTTACTAACAGTCTGTTACTGAACCCATAAATCTGGAATTTCTTCCTATCCTAATCCAACCCACAGGCAACATTCCCTTCTAAGCCTCCATCAGACTGTGTAGAGACGTACCAGAGTCAGACACCTCCGTCACCACCTCCTGCTCTTCAGCTACATCCTGCATCAGGTACGTTCCATCATCATACACCAGGACTTGAGCCGAGTAGCACTCCTCCACCTGGGCACTGGGTACCTCTTCTACGATAACAGCAGGAGAGCCCTCTTCTTCCTGTAGCACCACCCCCTCCTCCTCTTCTTCTTCCACCATGATCACAGCTTCTCCATCCTGCTGGAAAACTTCTTCCTCCTCCTCCTCCTCCTCAGTAGGCTACAGGAAAAAGTGGACACAGATATAAAAGAAAAGGTAATGTAGATTTTCCACTGTTAGGATCTCTTTGGGCGGTTGGACTAGTCCAGGTTCCTGCTCTCTGTACTCCATATGCAGATGGTAGATTGTGGTGCTGCTGCAGCTAATCTGGGAGCAGCATTTCCTTCCTCTCTGTGGTGCCTGCTTGTGTCACAGTGGAAAAACTCGCAACATAAACATCTTACTGGTTCCTTGGCACCAAAGAGCCGTCCATGCATGTTCAGGTTCTTTGCTGGTGCTCCTGCTTCCTTCACCCTGTCGAATACATGCCAACCTGCTGGGCAGCTGATCCGTATAAGGGTAGAGATATGTTTCAAAACATCCATAGGCCTACTTGTGATTTTGATCCGTACACTTGTATTTTGAATCTGCGCTTGTAATTTAGATCCACACGTATGTATTTTGAATCTGTAGCCTACTTGAACAAAAATGTTTTTACTTGTATCAAATTGTAAAAATGCTTGTAAGAACGAAGCTAACAAAGACCAACAACAAACTAACCTCGGTCTGTCATGCCATGGAGAACAGCAGAGACTAGCAATGACTGGAGAACCCAGAACAAACTGGAGCGCTTATTGGATTGGTTGATGCGGTTGCCCTGACAACCCCACTCCCTCTGCCCCCATCCCCACTCCCTCTCCTGTTCTGCTCTTACCTCTCTAGACAAAGCAGAGTTTTGATACAATCAACAGCAAGAATTGTTTCAAAAGTCCTATCTTAAGAAGTTGTGTTTAAGGATGTAGCTGAAGCAAGAAAATTGAAAACATAACTTTAAGCATTGGTAATTTATTTTTTACAGCTTAAAACTTGGAACATGATTTGGGGAAGATTTTATGCACACTATCAAGTTGTGTAAAATTGAATGTGTAACATGTTTTTTCCCATTTCATACAAGTAAAAATGTAGTTTTACAAGTACAAATTTGGTTTTACAGGTGCAGATTCACATTAAGACAAGTTTATATTTTTCAGTCAGCAAACGCAGACTGAGACAATTTTCGTTTATAGTTTTCCATTGATTTTTGAGCATTACAAAACAATTCCCGACTAGGAAAACTTTTCATGCCGAGTCTGCCTCCCATTGCAGTGTCATTTCTGGTTAACTAGAGTTTATTTTCTTTAGCTTGTGAACGAATTCCCTCCTCAAGGATGACAGAAAGCAAGTTTAGATTTAGAGAATACTCTAAAAACACAGCAGCCTGTTTTGTTGTTTCTCTACACCTCATTGTGTTCAAAATCGACAAAAGACCAGATTAGATCAACTACCCTTTCAATATAATGCATGTAGTGCTTAAAATTTATGCCAAATGGACTACTGATTGCAGTGACTACAGAGCACCGTTCTGGTGAAATGATCTCTGGCTGTTGTTGAACCGACCAATCACAGGCATACGCTCTCCATTGACAGAGACGGATAGTTCAAAAATTGTGCCCTACTCCGTCCATTCCTGCATAGGTTACGGAGAGCCCTTGCGTCAATGCGTTTCAACGTAAAGCAAAACTAGCCTTTACAAGTGCGGATTCAAAACACAAGCATTTGGATCCAAATTATAGGGTTGTGAGGAAAAATCGATTCACGTCTGAATCTTGATTCCTAATTAACAAGATTCAGAATCGATCCGAAATGTTTTAGAATCGAATTTGCTGAAGGTAAATGTTTGGGCCGTCTAACAGGTCTTCTACATGCTAATGACACCCTTGGCTAAAGTTTTTTTTTTTGTTATTATAAATCTGCAAGTATATACGAGCGATCTTTCTTTATAAGCTACACATAAACATCCACCAGCGCTGCACACCTGTGGCGCTTTCAAGGAACTCCGAAATATATGCTGAGTTCAATAACGTTAGGACTTTTAAAATTTCTAATAAAAACAATGAAAATAATAACATAAGCCATAAATTTCTGTTTATTGATGGTTGATAAGCAACATTTGGTGCATACTAAATATTTTCAATGTATTTTCTAAGACCAAAGAAGAAACAAAATGCATATTATTGTTTTTTTTCTTCTTAAAGTATATCGTTTTTTTTTCAAGACAAGAAATTTTGTTTAAAAGGTCTTGGATGTCCAGTTGCAATTTCCTGTCTTGTTACTTTTGAACCAGTTCCCTTCTCTCAACATAGATTTTAAAATCCATTTTGTTTTGATGCCCTATTACATTCATGGCTCACTTCATGACAGAGACTTGACAGATCAAGTTGTGTGTATTACAAACACAAATTATGAAAGAAAAAGTATTGATTAAGAAAAAAAATTGATTTGAATCAAGAATCACTTCTTAATCCAGAATCGTTTCTGAATCGAACCGTCACCCCAAGAATCGGAATCGAATTGAATCGTGAGATGTTGTAAGATTCCCAGCCCTACCAAATTACAAGTGCAGATTCAGAATACATGCCAGGGAACCAAATAACAAGTGTGGATGTTTTGAAACATATCTACCTTTATAGAACTGACACAACAGGAATGGGGCAGCTGAAGAATAACCGTTAGGCAATGCTTTCAATTAAAATGCAGAAAGAATTGTCATTGTTATTTGGGGCTGAAGCCTTACACACACAACCGTATTGCTTCAATAGGCAGAACTTATATCAGATCATTACAGTAAGACGTTAATTTGAATATATACCGATTGTAGTACAGATGCAACCATTAACTTTAAAAACAAGGACTGGATGAAGAAGTCTGAAATTTCTATTGAAATTTTCAAGCATAAAGGACTGACTTTTGGCCAGATATCTTTTCATAGTTTACCAATAATACTTTGTCAATCCTCCCTCCCTATCCCAGGATTATGACACTTATCTCACATCGATTTCACAGTTTTATTTTTAACACACCAATCCACTTCAAACTGCAACAATAACACAATTGCAACATAATTTAAATTCAATTGAATTTAAATAGAATTTATGTTAACAATGTCAACTTCATTACCCTACGGTAGTGCTACAGCCAGTTACTAAACCATACATAGAATCAATTCAATTCAATTCAATTCAGTTTATTTATATAGCGCCATTTCACAACAGATGTCATCTCAAGGCACTTTACAAAAAGAGTTATTACAATACAATGTTAAGTGAATCGTGAGCACTGCCCATCTATACCTTAATGCCTTCAAAATAGAGATGGACAATATGGACCAAAAGTTGTTTCACAATAGTTTTCAGCTGAAATCCAATATTCGATATATATCTAGATATATTTCTTCCAAAAAAGTATAGACAAAAAATAAATTCAGAATAAGCTATATGTCTCAAATGTCAAACAAGCATATTTATAGACATAAAGCTGTATTTGTACATTAGAAACAGTGTCAAAAATAAAAAGGAAAATAAATCTTGAAGGAGATTATAAAATGATGGAATTTTGAGGCAGATAATGCCATTTTACAGGCGGCAAATCTCATGCCCCGATTGACTCCCATTATATCGATATACACTGATCGCGACTGGATACAAACTTTTTGCAAAGCACTCCAAGTGTCTCCAAACTTTTCTGGGTGAGTAAATGGTTATAATTTTGTTAAAAATAAGGTCCAGGTTAAAAAAATATAAAAATATATACAATTTTTCTGTCCGCTGTGGTGAGTCACTGAAAGGAAGAGTGATTTGTATTTTTGTGGACGCAGCTACATACAGGGGAAGAAGTGACCCACAATATTAAAATACATCTTCTAATATTTGGGCAGAGGATGTAATGTTGGGTATCATCATCCTTTAGCATACTCACATAGTCAATCTGCTTCAGATCTTCCTTGAGTGCTTGTGAGCCTTTTGAAGTATGCTCATGTTACCGATTCCCAGAGTTCCACTATACTTTAAATGCATAACCAATGTGGTTACTTCTATATAGGTTAATAGAGCAGCCTTACCTGAGACTCTTCAACCACAGTGACATACTCCACTATGTTTCCTCCTCCATCTGACACCACCACAGAGTTCATCACTCATTCCTATAAAAAAAGAAGAGAAAAACATTCAACAGCTTAGCAGGTCAGCTAAACAATCTGCTCTAGCATCTCGGGGCCAGCTGTCCTTCTGTGATGTGAGAACAACATTATGGTCAATGCCAGCCACAGTTTCAAACACTCTTTATACCTTATATAATGCACAGGAAGTACAACTTGTGGTTCATCAGCATCGGCTGATTGTAACAAACTAAGTTGGCACGCATGGAATAACTTACTTCAGAGGTCAGCCAATGATAAATCTCCATCCATTGCTATCCAAGATAAGTTTGCAGGGGCAACAGGTCTAGGAGAGAACCCAGTTAAACCTTTACAAAATAATAGGTAGTAATGAGATTCACTGGAAATAATCTCAGCAACATGCTCCAACTCATTCTGGGGGATTCCAAGACATCCTCAGGACAGACTGGATATAGAATCCCCATTATAGGTTCTGGATCTTTCCCAGGGTGTCGTTCTAGTGACATTCACCTGGAAACCTCTCAAAAACAGGCACCCAGGAGGCACCCTGATCAGTTACCCAGATTTATTATAATAACGAAGAAGACATCTCTAGGACCATCACAGAGGTACTGTGACTTTTAGACAACATTTAGAAACAGCTGGCATGACAGCTTCCATTCATTTGGATCTTTGTTACTTTATAGAGCAGTAATGTCAAACTAATTTCCATTTTGGGCCACATTAAGCTGATGAATATCCCTAAAGGGCCAGTTGTGGCATAAAGTATTGATAAAACTATAACAAACTGTTAAAATCAGCCTTCGCATTCCAAAAATACGTCTAAAAATTAAATAATACTGAACAACTTTACATAATGATGTGATTTAGGACTGTTTAAATAAACACTGATTTTATTTTACTGATAAAACTCTATTGGGGTGCACAAAAATAAAACTTAAATGTTCTATCTATAGTGTCCTTAAGAGTTTAGAGGACCACATGAATGGCCTTGGAGGGCCGGATTTGGCCCCTAGGCCTTTGATCCATGTGTTATAGAGTAACAGTGAGGAAGTTGCTTTGGGAGCAATGAGTTCTGATCAGTAGAAAATTTGTCTCAAGTATTGTATTCTATACTGGACAATAACTGTATTACCCATTACTGCATAGAGGTTAATTTGTCAAAAATGTAAGCTAAATGCTGAGCTCATGCACAGAAAACTGAAAAAAATATCGATCACTGGCTCTACTCGTTTTTAAATAAATATCAGCCTCAACAATAGAACAATCAGTCAAGCATAGCTGGAGGGACACCATATAGTAATACACCTGACAATATACAGGAAACATCAGAGCAGAATTCTTAACACACCTGTCCCCGCCTCCCTGCTTTACCTGATCTGAAACGTCACCACCAGCTACTATCTACCGCATGATGACTGTAGCTCAAAAAAGACCAACGTAAAAGCAAGAAGTCAATGTCAAGCATATGATCACTACTTAATGATGAATTTGAATAAATCGAGTACAAGCGGTGATTCTGTGTGGCAGGACTGCACCCTCAACGTCGTTGTAAACAATCCCGGGATTCTGCACACATGGATATCAGACGAAAGAGCAAACCAAGATGTTAACTGGCTGCCTGCCAACACAACCAGTTCAACGTGAGAACTGAAACTTTTTAAATTTTGAAGTCCACCAAGCTAGTAGATGTTGATGGATATAAAGAAGTCCGCTTAGTTTACTTTCTACGCGGGATCTGAGCGCTGTGCGATCCGTCTGTCGCCATAGGCTCTGCGGCTCTATGAGATATGTTTACTTATTACTACTCAGAGAGGACAGCACTTCACTTTCAAAAGCACAAAACACCTATTTTTGCAGTAACATACTACTAACGCACATTAAGAGCCTCGCTATGAATATTATGATTTTTATTCAGCTCCAACCAGCTAGCAAATGATTAGCTACTAAACACTGCAGAGTCTTTTGAGACACTGAACTTTAAGGTTATTCGAATAAATAGCGCAACAACAGTGGGGACTTTGAGCTTTAAGGGTTTTATGTGCCCATGCTGGTGTTTTCCTGCTCTTACCTTGTTTCCTTTTGCTTGCTGAAAGTTAGCTCCACTGCTAGCAGTAGCTAGGCCCAAAGTTAGCTTCTGTTAGCTTCTGACTTGACGGGACCACAGCGCTCCCGTCGCCCGCTTCAGTGGGTATTTCCAAGGTATTGGAAGTCCCTACGCAGGCCTTTGCAACGTTCTGGAAGTTTGATCTATGCCACACAGACCTCAAATCAGGTTTCTATTTGCGGTTATGTCCTGCTACCCGTTAGCTTTCCGGTATGGTGTTCCGCCTCTCTTTGCTACAAATGATCCAACGGGTCAAAGCACTGACGGCCCTGACGTCAGAACGGACGCAAGAACAGCGCTCTCATTTTGGCCAGCAGCCATCTAGTGGCGAGAAAATGAGATATTTTTTTTTACTTATAGTAAGTGTTTATTTACGAAAGTAAATTACGATCTAGTGATTAACAAGTTCAAATAAATTTGACAAAGGAAAACCTTTAAAGAGTTCCCCAACTGTTTTTACTGCAGAGAGAGTTCTGAGAGGAATTTAAAGGAAAAATCCTAATCCTCCAATGTTATTGTCTCATCATTGGTACCCTGTAACATTTTGAACATAATTTACATTTATTCTACATATAAAGAACTGGCTAGTCAAGCCCCTTCATATTCCATGCATTCCCAGCACAACATCTCACAACTGAGAAAGGCAGATGGATGTTTCAGTTGTTGGGATCCTCTCCTGTGAAACCAGCTCCCATTTTTGATATGTGAGGCAGACACCCTGTCTACTTTTGAAACCACCTTTTTCTTTTAATAAAGTTTCAACTTAGTTTGCCTCATGTTCTCTACATAGAAGAAACGCCATCTCTGTATTTAGCACCCCCGTGACCCATTAAGGATTAAGCGGTTAAGAAAATTACTGCTGCCAATAACTTTGTGTTATCTCTCGATACATAATACAATTGGCCCTGTCATTCAGTTTAGTCTTGGACAAACCCTCTGAAGGACCTACTGCTGGCACTGACTATATACTGTATTTCACTGCTACTGACTCATTGCTTCTTTAACTGTGTTTCCCTCCAATTGAAAGTCATAGCTCCCATTAATTCTATCTAGTTGTGGCAGGCGGTCACTAGGACTAAGACCGGTTCTGCTTTTGTCACATGCTTGCTATGGAGAAGGGATTGCTCCAAGGTCAGTGACTTGATACAATCAGCTTCTCATAAAAACCTCTCAATTAGTCTTTTAGGCCACAACATAACTTCCTTCTGCAGTAGCCAAACAAAGAGCTATGGAATAAGACACAGTAGGGAGGGAGAAAGATTAAAAAAATGTCTGTCCTCGCTGAGTGCTGGATAAAGATATTTTGTCGACTGATGGGGGAGCAACCACAAGAAAAATCCATCCGTCCATCCATCTATCCCTCCCATATATATATATGAGGTGATTTCACTGATTGATAAGTTCTGCCTTCCATTCTACTTTTAGAAATCCTTAAAACAACTATGAAACCCACAGACTGCGAGCATAGTGCTCTGTTAGGAACAGATATGGAATAATCAGATCTCTGATGTATGAGGGACCTTGATGGGAGGCAATGAAGGGAGGCTGAAAAAAGAGAAATGTGATCTCTCGTTAATGTTCATCAAAACTCTTGCTGTGGTGTTATGGATTAACTGAATGCTGTAATTGCATTTGTGGACTTCCTGTTAGTAAAGAAATAACAGTAAAACAGCTTTGAAGTAACAAATACTTGGACTACTTTTTCAGCATCACTCCTGGATAGGGTGTTTCTAATTTTAGCAATATTCCAGAGATGAACGAAAGAAATCCTATAAATCTGTTTAATATTGGGATTTGAATACCGTGTGGTATGCTGGAGCTACCACCAGGGACAAACAGAGACTGCAGCATGTTGTACGTTTTGCTAGGAATGAAATTGGCTGCCGACTACCATCTCTACAGGACAAGTGCATCTCCAGGTCACTGGTGCGTGCATGTCAAATCACAGCTGACCCCTCACAATCAGGACACAAACTTTTTGACCTGCCTAGCTAAGGCAAGAGACCAGAATCTCTATCCGTAAAAACAATTTCTTACCCTCTGCTTTTGGTCTCATGAACAAATCACCAAAAATTGTACTGTATCGTATTGTAAGCAAAGTAAATTGTAATTGCAATTGTCAAAATTGTAGCACTATTTCAAGTTAAAGTGAAAAGTACAATACCCCCCCCCAACCAAAAAAAAACACAGAAAACTCAGGTAAGAGTAAAAAAGTATTTGGTAAAAACTAGGGATGCTACGATACCGTTACTGGTATCGGCCCTGATACTGTCAAATGCACATGTGTCGGTTAAACTTAACCAATACCATGAACGGATACTCAAAATGTGGAAAATATGCAATAAATTCACAAAAAAGGCCCAGGGCCCAAGACCACTGTGGGGCCGATGCCCACTGGGGATCCACTTGAGCAGTTTGAGGAAGAAAAAAACAATGTTTTATAATACAAATATGGCAGACATCTGGGCTGGTGAAGATAACGAATATGATCCACAGTATTTTTATTTTACTTTAACAGCTTGGCATTGTTCTTAAAGTGCAGTTGGGGTAACCATGGTAACATGCCACACCCTTAAGCCCGACAGTAGCGTTGGCTCCAGTGACCATCAACCGACAGTGGGAGGAGTAGTAAGAGAATTGAAAATGATCGAAAAAAGGCTGTTTCTATAAATGAAAGAAGCAAGCATGTAGCAACAGTGGAGAGGAAAAACTCCTATTTAACAGGAAGAAACCTCCAGCAGAACCTGAATCATTACAAGCGGTCATCTGCCACGACCGTCTGGGGGTCTGAGAAGACAGAGAAGAGACACCATGGAGGATGCTCTTTGAGCATCATCTGGACCAATGTTCCCCATCCAGCAGTGGACATTATAGTTGAGCAGGGTACCAGACCGTGTTGAGCTTCTATGTGGAGAAAAACACTTAGAGAAAACTGGGTTAACAATCGTAATAACAGCAGATAAAATGTATCTGGGGAGTACTAGAAGAGAAAAGTAGAGGAGAGAAGAAAAGTGGTCAGTCTGTCCTCCAACAGTCTAACTATAGCAGTATAACTACAAAAATAGCTCAGGATAACCTAAGCCATTCTAACTATACGCTTTATCAAAAATGAAGGTTTTAAGCCTAGTCTTAAAAGTAGACAGATTGTCTGCCTCATGGACTAAAACTTGGAGCTGGTTTGACAAGACGAAGTTTTGAGTTTTATTGAACACTTATTTAACTCCATAACATGAAATTAAGGTTAATAATCTAACTTGGATCTTTAGTTACTCAAATTGGTTGAAGCAAAAATGAATACACCCTGCAACAAAAACTACTACATCTAGTGTTTTGTATGAGCATCATGATTTTTAAGGACAGCACCAAGTCTTCAAGGCATGGAATGAACAAGTTGGCAACATATTGCAACATCTATCTTTTTCCATTATTCAAGATTAACCTCTTTTAGAGCCTGGATGCTGGCTTGTCACTTCAGCATTCCCTGCAGGTGTTGGCATTTCGGTTCAGATCAGGAGACATACTTGGCCATTCTATCACATTCATGCTGTTCTTCTTCAGAAATACAACAGCTTTAGATGTGTGTTTTGGATCATTGTTGTGTTGGAAGCGTGCACAATGACCAAGTGCATGGAGTGATGGCAGCATCTTCTCCCTCAGTATAGAACAGTACATTGTTGAGTTCATGATACCATCAATGAAATGCAGCTCCCCAACACCAGCAGTCTGATGCAGTCCCACATGACGACACTGCCACCATCATATTTCACTGTAGGCACCATGCATTTTTCTTTGAAATCCTCACCTTTACAATGCCATACAGGGTTTAAACCGTTAGTTCCAAAAACCATGATCTTTGTCTCACCCCTCCAGAGTATACAGTTGCAGTAGTCTGCATCTTTTTCAGCCCTGGCAAATTCTAGGTGTGTTTTTTTCTGCATGGGCTTTAGGAGAGGCTTCCTCCGTGGACGAAACCCATGCACGCCATTCCCCTGCAGTGTGCATCCTATGGTGTCATGGGAAACAGTCACTCCAGTTTGGCTTTCTACTGCTTTAGCTAATTGCAGTGAACTTGCATGGTGATTTTCTTCAACCAATCTCATCAGAAGACGGTCCTGTCAGGTGCTAACTTCCGTGGAGGGCCTGGACCACTCTGTAAAATGGTTGCACTTCCATCTTTCTTAAATTTTTGGTTCACTTTTGCTACAGTATTTTACAGTAGTGGGGTGTACTCATTTATGATGAGCACTGTATCAGTATGTGGGTTGTATTTGGCAAATATTATTTCCCAGACAATCAGGATGCTGCCCCTACTTGGTCATTTTAAACTAAAATACTAATTTTGTCAATAATTGCTCTAACCAATTACTCAGGCTTAACAAACTTATTGTTGCATGACAGGCTGCTGTATAATCAATAATTCTACACAAAGATGCAAAGCAGAGCTGAAGCAGAGAAGATTAGTCTAGTGACCCCAGATACTAAATCCATACTGGTTTGTTCTAAGATCTGATCATTCATGGTTTGTTCCTGATGTTTAATTACAAGCAACAGAGCTTAATTCCTGGCTTCAAAGACAGAAGCTAACTAAATATACATATACTTCTTAATTTTTCTTTCTTTAAATATTTTAATTTCTCTTTGCCAACCTGACTTTTTAAGCAGCACTCTACATATAACATCAAAGCTATACTTCAACCAGACATTACAATATGACCAGTAACAGGTGAAGTGACGAACACTGAATATTTCTTTTTCATGGCAGCTGTTAATATATTGGATTTATTTGGTGGCATTTGAATATTTGATGTGATAGAAAACATGAAAAAGAGCAGCATATGGATTTGAGTGAGATTGGCATAAATTAAGCTGTGGTGGACAGAAACTGAGTCAGGGTATCTGCAAAACTGCAACTCTTGTGGGATGCTCCACATCTACAGCGGACTAAGGAAGGAACAGTGGGGATCCAGTGATGGGCTCGTGATGCCCACAGCCGAGGGGGAATTTGATGCCATCTCAGGGCGCCACCACCAACCAAATAACTCAAAAGCCAAGAGTGAGTTAGGTTGGGTGAATACTGATGTAAGAGTGTAAAATAATAAAACCAAAGCTACACATGTGCACACACACAGTTTGTTCAGTTTCTTCCCCCAACAAAAAGTATTTCTGTTCTTCTGCAAAATCCTGTACTCAAATATCATGAACTAAAATTTCATATAACCCTACCCTTCCAATAAAGCAGTTGATTAACTAAAATATGTCACACCTTCATCCACCTAAACAGGTTCCAGACTAGTTTATATTAGTCTGGTATACTATAGATTATATAGCTGACTATTGTGTCAACTATAGTATCTTACCACATTGAGAGCTGCAAAGGTTTTGCATATGCAGATGTGTAGCTTTATTCTCTTTAGCAATGGACAAGAAAATGTTAACATGCACAGAAAGAAAAATAAAATAAAATGCCCACAGAGTAAAAACATGTAACGTATAAATTAATAAGCGTGGCTTGATTTTAACATCAAACAATTGGCTTTTTATTCTGCTCATCACAGCACTATTAATTTTTACATTTGTATACACAACACTGAGGTGAGGATACATTTAGTATATTGTCCTACAAAAGGGAAATTCAGATGTAACAGGAGCAAAGTGACAGGTAATAGAAGCCCCAGCTTCCCACAAGTATCAAAATTATAAAGGCTGAATTTAAAAATTATGCACATTAAGGACAAAAATTACAAAAACAGAGTACTGTACAGTTTTAAAAAAAGTAAAATAATCTGATTATCATGTGGATCTGATTAGGATAATTAAAAAAACATTTAACAATAGAAGAATATACAGAGACAGTGTATGTGTAGTTGTATATTAAAATTTAAAAATATAATTTGCAAGATGTTAGCAGAATATCAACTGTGAAAAAAACAGATGTGCAAATAACAGCAGCAGAATGTTGTTAAATAATACAAATTATAGCAGTTGGCATTATTGACATTGTTGAGAGCAATTTTGGTTGTAAAGCCTAACAACTGCATGCATTTAGGATACTACAGCCTTTCGCTGAAGGAGCTCTGCAGCTCAGCAACATCTTCATGCATGGGCTGAGAGACTCTGTTTATCAGTGATGTTATTTCAGCCAGTTTCCTTCTGTCTCATTACACGTCATTTTAGTGACTAAACCCCTCGTACTGTGGACCAGCCCATCAGAGAAACAGCCCTTTGTCCTCACATACAGCGAGGTAGTCCAGAATCCACAGTAACATGTGGTGGTCCACTCCTGAAGGCTCTAGCTTGTCCCTCAAAAGTTCTGGCTGGAAGGTGTCGAAAGCACTGGAGAAATCAAAGAACATTATCCTCACAGTGCTTCCAGGCTTCTCCAGGTGAGTCAGAGGTCAGGGCAGAAGGTAGATGATGGCATCATCATCTCCAATGCCAGACTGCAAGGGCAAAATGCAGCGGGTCTAATGAGGACCTCACCAGGTGGCAAAGATGATTAAAAACCAACCTCTCAAGGGTCTTCATCGGATGCGACGACAGGGCTATCGGCCTGATGAGGTTACACAGGAGTATCCATGGACTAGTACTTAGGGTCAACAGTCCAGAGCAGCAGAGTGTGTGAAAGACAGGTGAAGAAGAGTGTGCAAGCTAGTTGGAATGGGTGGAGAGAATGTAAAGTATAATGTGTGATAAAAGGTTTAAAGAGACATATTATGACCATTTTCCCACTAATTAAAATAGGACTATGAGTTCTAGAAAACATGTTTCTGAAGTTGTTTGCTAGAAAAAGCTTGTAGGAAACAATTATTACCAACCTCTATTACCCTCTGTTTCAGCCCCTATCAGATTGTGCTGTTTCTGCTGCTCATTACATATTACATGAGCTGCTGTTAATTTCGCCACATCCAAAGCTTCTAGTATCTTTTCTCACGCCCCAACTCATTGACTGTTACCACTACATTTCAAAGTTATGGACATGGCTGCAGTAGTTCAACCATACAAAAAAAAAGTTCAAACATGCATGTTTGAACCAGAATCTGTTCCCGTCGGAGGAGAGTCTCTTGAAGAACCCGAGACTCAGAGAATTAAGCAAGACAATTCTGAATGGTTATTGAACAATTGACTTTAAGTTAAAAGAACACATTTAACTGCTTACCTGGCACTCTGATTTCTCCCTCCAAATAAGGTCTTCCTGAGACTCTGAAGCCTCCAGCTCTCTAGCACAGTTGAGACCCGGCTCTTTGAGCTCTTTTTGGTGGTACGTCCTCAGTCTTCCCTGTGGTTGGAGTGCCTCCATTCGACAGCTCGTCTCCCGTCTTCCGTCCGGAGCTCCGTGCGGCTGCACGTCCTCAGTCTTCCCTGGAGTTGCAGTATTATCGTTCAGTGGCTTGTCTCCCGTCCTCAGTCTTTCCCGCCCTTACCGCCAGCATCTAACCATCAAAAATAAATTCAACCCGAGACGCTATTCTGTCCTCTTCGACTGGGACCTGATGAAACTTTTGAGCTCTTTTGACCAGACAAAAACTGAGCATTTTGTGTGGTGCTTCAACATGGTGTTTCCTTATCTGTACCAGTGCTTTCCAATTGGTAACTGCTGTTTACTGCTTTACCTGGTTGGTGGAGACAGTGCTCTGAGGGGGTGTGGCTATTCCAATATTCCGGCTTGCAACGTAGAAAGCTGGGCAGATTTTTAAATGTTCACTCAGAGACTAAACACAGTATGAATTCAGCAACCCCTGTCTCACTCAAAAAAGCATACATGTTTGTTTTTTTACAACTTTGTATGAGTGTATATGCAACTGAGACAAACAATAGCACTTGAAGTTGGTAGCAGAACTTAAGATTTTAAGGTTCTCTTTGGGAGTGATAAGGATTAATAGGATCAGGAATGGAGTAAATAAGAAGAACAGCTCATGTTAGATGAGTTCCCAAGATGTCACATGCTTGCTATCCAATTCAAATGTTTTTTCATTCAAATTGGGCCTCTTAATTTTTCTCAGTAAGGACATATTGAGACGGTTTGGACAAGTTCATAGGACAGACAAGGATCGTATCAGAAGAAGGATGCTGAGGTTGGACCAATGGGGCAGGAGGCAGAGAGGAAGACCAAAAAGGAGATTTATGGATGTAGTGGAAGAGGAAGGGAAATGATGGCAGAGGATGCAGAGGACAGGACTAAATGGAGACAGATTGTTCACTCGGGCGACATCTGAAGGGAAAAGCCAAAATAATAAGTTCAAAATTCAAGACTAAAAACTGTCATGAACTGTCATGAACAAACTGTCATGAACACACATAGCCTACGGTGTGCACAGACTAGCACACCCGTGCATCGGGTCGTAGATTATGAGAATACTATCATTATAGCCAGCATTGTCTTCTGTGCTACAATGTGGATTTCAATTATCCTATTTAGCCAAAAGCCCAATGCCACGTTTAGTGCCGTTTGAAAAAAATTGAGAAAACTCTCTGGCTTTCCATTTTTATCTAATTGAAAAAGGTTATATGTAGCTCTAGTGAAATAATAATTTCTAGATTAGTTCTTTTCAGTGATTAGTAGTTATTAGTAAAAGCAGCAGAGGAATGTTGTAGAATGTTTTAGTCATGAGCATTCTTGTTAAACGTCAGGGACTGTTTGCCTACACTGATGTAGTTGGATGACGTAGGTCTTTTCTATTTTGTCTAAACAATGCTGATATAACACTCTCACATGGCAGTAGCAGCAGCAGTAGCAAGCAGGAGAGGCACGGTCATATTTAGATGGGGAGAGAGCAATTACTCAAGAGATGGGTTTCTGTTCAGTTCCTAATAAATAATGTTAAAACTCCGACGTGGACTGTATCATCCTTATCAATCTATATGGAATCCTGCCATAACAGTTTAATAACTTCAGCATGGCCTTCAACAAGCGGACTGAGTGGACAGGGATGGATTCTTTCAAGTGTCCAGGCTTCGGAAATCACTGGAACCACTGGCCAAAGAAAATGGAAAAAGCTGTGGTGATGATAGGCAGACTACATCTGAACTTCAAGGGACAGTGAGCGGTGTCCAGCAGCTGTAGGTGGAAAAAAAAAAGAAAAAAGTCTGCTGATCTGAGCGCAGGAGTTGGCCCTGCGCGCCTTATCCCCTACTTATCCCCTACACTGCGCTTTTTTTTGTAGTGAAATGTCAAATGAATGAATACAGTACTTAAATATGAATAATTCTCCTCAGGATTCTTCAAACCACACTCGAGAGTAAGTGTGTGAGATAAGTTTTGTTGTGCATTTTTTCCTTGAAGGTTTTCACAATTTGGTTTCAGCTTTTTTTTTTTTTAACTGCTATTTTTATGAAAATACAAACAAAATAAAGTATATACTTTACTCCACCTTTCCTCTTGCCCTGTTGATCTCACTTCATTTTCCCTCTAGACCAAAAGGTGCTGGAGGAAGGGAGGCGTGTCTGCAGCAGTTTGAAAGACATCCTCACAAAAAAAAAGAGAGGGTGTGAGTTTGTTCCCAACCTGCTGTGTCTTTGTGAGACTGAGCTGCAAGATGGAATGTTTATTTAAGAATCAAAAAACACTGGGAAACATCCCAGTGCTCCTAATGGTCTGTTTGCCACTGCTCACAGCTCATTGATGCACCCTTGAAAAAGGCTGCCTTCTGTGGTCCAATCCAACAGTCAAGTCACTGTGAATTAAATTACTCAAGTACTTCATGCTAGTTGTGTGTTTATGAATACACAGGGCATCAGTAGTTTCGCTGTGTATGGAGCTATGTAGCTGCAGAACAGAGTATCTGTCCTGACCCATTTCCAGCATGTTAGCATCTGATCTGGACCTGGCTACTCATAGTGAATTGTAAGCAGGTTGCACTGGTTTGATTAATCAGGTTTCACATAAATCGTCAGGTGTGTGTGTTACTACCTGTAGAAGTCACGGCCCCCCAGGATGTACTATTGATAAATGGTAAGCTGGCACAGGAGCAAAATGGGTTATGAGTTTAAAGTGTTGATTTGTTCTACAAATCCCCCTGGTTTCAGCTTCAATCAAGTCCGTGGGATGAGCTGGGCAAAAAACATTCCAATCCATTGCAGCCTTAGCTTACATTTACATCAGCTGCCAAGCATCCTTGTTGCCGGATACCACATCACACGTTCAGGGGTCTAAGACTCAATGGGTGAAAGATTAACAGGAATTAACACATGATTAGGCAGAGAGCCAAATCTTTTGCTTTTCCGATACATGTTAAAATTGAGCTTAAAAAGTTCATGTGAAATCTACTGAAATCTGTCTCACTGTGTCTAATAAAGACAGGTAAAAGCAGGTAAAAGAATATTACTTCTTCCAGTGGAGACTTAAGGTTTTCATCTAATGAATTAAACAAAATACCACTAGTATAACTTTCTGTATTTTACACAAGATTACTTTTTTGTGTAAACCCACCACCCCAAATAGAGGTGAATAAATACTGATGTAATCAAGTACAAGAGGCAAATAACCTGTCATTTAATTAGGTTTAATATCTTGCACTTACAAAAACATTTCTAAGAACAATTCAAGAAAGTAAATTCGGTTTTCAAATTCTTTATTTTGCAAAACAAGAGTAATGTTTCATAGTATATGCCAGTCGATGACAAACACCTAAATCCTAAAACATTAATGGACCTGAAAGCATAGAGGGCAGTGTGGAACTTCCGCATTTAGTAACATCTATCCTAACAGTTCAGTGATCCTTGCGGTGCTACTAAAGAACATTTTTCTGTAGGAGTTAGGAAAATCAAAACGTAGAGACAACCACAACAGAGCTGTCAAAGTTCTTCACACTGGAGGCCTTCCTTCAGACATACTTCAACTTTATGACACATTGACACGCAATTCTTAAACATACATCATGTCACCTGTTTGTAAATGTTTACAAGTCTTTTAAGTTGCATTTCAGTACCGAGTTAACTGGCGAGAACCACAAAAACAAGAAAATATAGAATACAGAGGGTGAAAAGTATGCTCCTTTATTTCCCCCTTTAAACGACTGTGTGTAAAATAGGAATTGTACTTTTTCCCTTTCCTTTTACTTAATCTGTGGCCATAATGTGACAAATTATCACCAGGAATCTTGAGCTGATTATGCAACATTCACTTGCAGTATTTTTAAAAAGTCATCCCAAACTTCCAAACTGTGAATGTAATGGTTTAGTTGCTGTGTTACAGAACGAGACTCCCAACACTTATTGGATTGCACTGAGCTTGTTCAGGCTGGTTTTAATATTAGAAACATGAGGGGAAAAATGTGAAGTAGGTTACCCTCATGGTTTTGTTTATAAACAAACTATAGTCAGAATTTCTAGTATTTCCGACCGGAAAGCAGGAAGGGCAGAGAAACAACCTGAGCTTGGTTTCTCTGCCAGAATGCTGGTGGGTCTGAACGCCTCTCGCGATGAGAGCCAATACTGTGGTGGCTGGGCAGTGTTTGGAGGAAATGCATATTATCAACAGTGGAGTGGATTTCAAAGCAGTAAAGTGTAACAGTAAAACATTCATGATAAATAAAAGGTTCAGTTTAGTCAAAAGCTGTAAACAGATTGTAGTGCACAGAGGACAGAAAACACCACAAAAAACAGACATCTGTAACAGTCTAGTGATAATGTATCTCTCATATAGGTGAAACTTCACAGTGATGGGTGTAGTGGGCTCAATAATTAGTTGTAGGTCTAAAAAATATACCATGTTAGTAAACAATTACTCCCGTTGTATTTCAGAGCTGAAGGATGGAAAAGAAAAAGTGTTGGAGAAAGGCATATCCTGGCTCTTCTACTGGAGGACTGAAAGTCATTGTTTACTGCAACAGAAAAAAGCAAAATATCAGTTCCGTTCAGATGATGAAAACTCCAATAAAATATTCTGAAGCCTAGCTAATACTTCTCCATCAGCAAGTTTGCACGCAGACATATTGACGAAGACGTTTTTTGTTTATAGTTCTCTGCTTCTGTCAGCGTTGCAAAGCAATTCCCCAGGACAGATGAGGGTGCTAACTTTTCTTGCCGGGTTTGCCTACCAGAGGTGGGACCACGTCATTGCTTTACAAGTCTCAAGTCATTACAATCAAGTCTCAAGTCAAGTCTCAAGTAAATACGTGCAATTCCGAGTATCAACTCGGGGCAGGCAAGTTTCAAATTAAGTTTCAAGTCTTAAACTTAGAATGTCAAGACATTGAGTTATTTAAACAAAACAAACAAAAAAAAAACATTGCAATTTAATGTTCAATATAAATCATAAACCATGTGTTCTTTTTAAAATGTTTACTTCTTTGAATACCTGATGAAACGAGTAAAACTAATATTGGAAAATTTAGAAAAAATTGTTATGAACACCTCCATGTTTTATTTTAAAGTATTAAATTGAATAAATCTGATTAATTTAATTCCGACCTATAATTTTACAAATTCACTGCTAAGGATTATAGAGATTTTACAAAAGAGTGCAGGTGATGTAATTTTCAAGATGATATTTAGATTCTTAAGATCCACAGGTATTTACTTAAAGCAGTCGTGTCAAACTAATATCCATTTTGGGCCACATCATGTTGAAGAATGTCCCTAAAAGGCCTGTTGTAGAAAGTATTGATAAAACTATAACAAACCTTTAAAATCAGCCTCCGCATTCCAAAAGTACGTCTAAAAATGTTATAATACTGAACACCTTTACATAATGATATGATTTAGGACTGTTCAAATAAACACTTATTTTATTTTACTGATAAAACTGTACTGGGGTGCACAAAAATAGAAATTAAAAGTTCTATCTATACGGTCCTCTAGAATTTAGAGGGCCACATAAATGGCCTTGGAGGGCTGGATTTGGCCCCTGGGCGTTGAGTTTGACACGTGTGACGTAAAGTAACTATATCATGCTATATCATGCTAACTTTCAACTTCTGAGATAAACATCTATGAGTTAAAATGATACAGTATTAATTTGTTCAAAAATTTAACCTGTGTCATGCAGTTAATGTTGGACCACAAAGTAAAACGGCTCGGTTCTCTATAAACCCGCCTCCTGCACCCCTGCTCTGCTCCCCTCCTCTCCTCTCTGCTCTGGTGCAGAGCCGGTGTTCTGACTTTCTGTGCTACCCCACATTCCATGCTACCCTGTCGCACTGCGCACTTTTGATTTTACGTCACAGACTGCTGAATAAGCAAAACTGTCATCAGATCATCCTACCTGCGTTTCGTCTTTTTTATTTCATGGGGGATTAAGGTAAGTTTTATTCAAATTATTTTATAACTTGCCTTCTTTAAGATACTAGTTTACATGCCAACCCTGTAGGTATGTAAATGGCTTTAGTTTCACGTCTGTATTTGTGTTAAATTGCATGTAACTAACTAAACTCGCCCCATTATTTAGAGTCGACTGTGTGAATTGCGACAATTACGATCTATTTTGCGGGCTATTTGTGCTTACCCTAATAGTACTATTAAGTTTTTTGGAGTAATAATACCTTTTCTTAGATCATCCCAAATACGTGCTAGAAAGAGCCCGTTGAGAAGACATAAGCTGGCTGATGTGTAGCGTAACATGGCGTCACCAGGTGCGTTCATTATTAATTAGAAGCACATTTTCTTTTAAGCTTCTGAAACGAAGTGAAAAAAGTTTTTAAGCTCTCCTGTGTGCATCACATTTTAATGGCTTGGTATGGTAAATATTTATTAACTGATTTTCCAAGTTCTCCCACTCAGAAATTATGGAGGGGTCTAAAATTTGTGGGAGCTTCTCAACTGTGAGAGAGCATTTTTTTAAAATTCAGAAAATCCTGTTGCATGACTTTTAAATAATTTGTGTTATATTGCTCCACAAAAGTATTTGAACACCTGAGAAAATCAGTGTTAATATTTTGTACAGAACAATTTCAGAGGTCATTGTTGACTCTGATGTGTGGGTCATTGGATTAGGAGCAAAGATCTGGTGAATCAAAGACACATCTGTTGCTCAGCTGAGAGAGATAGACGCGGTGCTATTTGTTGCCCACACACATAGAGATTACTAATTTATAAATGCAGGTTTTATATTTCAAGCCCTCCTGCAGCCTCTGGAACATTAAGATTAATTTCATAAACTATAAGTATCAGTTCATCATAAAAATCAGACAATTTAATTCCTGTGGAGTGTTTTGGACATGTGCTTTATTTTGCATGTATTTAAACTCATGTGGTTTTTTATTACAGAATCCTGTGTCCCTGGTCTCAGCAGAGAAGCCCAGTAAGCCGTTTACAGGACAGTAACAGAAATGTGACAAAAGTGTCAGCCTAAAAGGTCTGGTTGTGTCCTTAAACTTTAGGCTGTTGGAGGCTTCTGGTATGCGTTTTGGTAAACCAAGTGTATCAATGTATGATTTAAATATGTATTTATCTGTGACGATTCAACACATTTGAGACCAATGTTACAGAAGTTTACTGTTCTTATGGATGCAGAGTGAAGAAAAGAACACTTTAATCCAAAGCTGATGGGAGTAGTTGGTTGATTTAATGTTGATAGCATAAAGACTTTGCTAGCAAGAATACATTATTGTTTTGTGTTTTATACCATGATACAGATGTTTTTTTAGCATGCTGACAGCTACAGAATGTTGCTAAGGGTGAAATAAATGATGAGCTGACCTGTCTGTCATTAAAACCTTAAAGATGCAAGCAGCTTGAGCTCTTCCAGAGTATCACCTTAATATATATTTTAAAAAATCACTGTGACGTTCAGCACACTATTTATTGCTCAACCCCCACAGGGTTGAGCAATAAATTATCAAAATTTGTAGTAGGAAGTGTTTCCATTGAAGTGTTTGTCTTGGTAACAATATTAGAGTATTTTATTCACCATCATAATGTTACAGATTCTCTGAGATCAGTGAAGTTAAAGATTTTTTTTTTTTGTTGATAACTGTCTCAGAAATAATTGATCTTTTCAGGTCCATAGTGACTCCTGAGGTTTGGTGAGAACAGTTTGTCTATGCTACATGTAAAAGACCGATGCACAACTTATTTTTGCCAAAATGTTTGCAGGGTTAATCTGCAATTTTTTTGTATCTATTTAATAAAAATAAAAAAAATTCTCCTTGTTTGATACTCTCATCCTTACAGTGACCTACTGTTAGACATTTTGAATAGTTTTATATGTGGGTAGAACATGGATGCACTAAAAACCTTTATATTGTACAGATCAATGTTGTTTTATGTCTTCTCCTGAACATTACAAATTCTAAGGAGCTCGTGGTGGTTTTCAGGAGACCTAAATTACAGCCAGTCTGCATCGATGGGGAGGAAATAGAGACTGGAGTCCAACAGATACCTGGGGGTAGTTGTGGACCAGAAACTGGGGTGGACCACAAACAGACACAGCATACAGGAAGGGAGAGAGTCACTTTATCTACCTCAGACAGCAATGGTCCTTCAGTGTCTGCAATAACATGCTACAGAGGTTCTGCCCCAGTCCTCAGAAGTTTGCTGCTGAATGCTGTTGCCTACTTGGGAAGTAGCACTGCGGACAAAGACTGCAGATTTCTTGAAAAACTGATCAAAAAAGCTGTGCTGGCTCAGGACCTGGCCCCTGTAAGAACTGTGGTGGAGAGGCAGATGAGGAAATTACAGGGGATTCTGGGTAAAACTAAACACCCCCTCCACAATGTCCTGACCAGCCAGAGAAGCAGCTGCAGTGAACGATCTCGTAGATGAAGAGATCCATGTTTATTGCACGTGTGTGTGAGTACTGGATGGAGTGAATTTTCTCCATCTGTGCTACCTGCTTATATTTAAAGTTAGGATATTCTAATCACAGTTTTTAGTTAAATGATATGTGCTATCGTTTATATAAAAGGTAGGATATTCTGATCACGGTTTTTAGTTCAGTTAAATGTGCTACCCACTTACATTTAAAAGGTAGGATATTCTGATCACAGTTTTTAGTTCCTTTATATGTGCTAACCACATTTATATAAAAGGTAGGATATTCTGATCACAGTTTTTAGTTCCTTTATATGTGCTACCCACATTTATATAAAAGGTAGGATATTCTGATCACAGTTTTTAGTTCCTTTATATGTGCTACCCACGTTTATATATAAAGGTAGGATATTCTGATCACGGGTTTTAGTTCATTTATATGTGCTACCCCCTTATATTTAAAGGTAGGATATTCTGACGACATTTTGTAGTTCATTTATATGTGCTACCCACGTTTATATAAAAGGTAGGATATTTTGATCACGGTTTTTAGTCCAGTTATATGTGCTTCCCACTTATATTTAAAAGGTAAGATATTTTGATCACGGTTTTTAGTCCAGTTATATGTGCTACCCACTTATATTTAAAAGCTAGGATATTTTGATAACGGTTTTTAGTGCTTCTATATGCCAGTTTCAGCTTTATATTAAACAGGTAGCATGTTCTGTGGATTGAAAGAAACGTTTTCGTTTTTCACATAAGTTGTTACTATGTTACGGCTAAACTGCCACTTCAGTCACGTCATTTATAAAATCTTTTCCAATTATTATTCTTAACATCAAAGCTAACAGTTGTTGTTGTTGTTGTTGTTGTTCGGGATGTAAATGTGACGGTAGCACGTTCTGAGGGGTAGCACCGACTGATAGACATAGCTATCAATGCGTGCTACGGTAAGACATTCTGATGAGGTAGCACAGAAAGTCAGAACACTGGGAGCAGATCAGAGCATACTTGCCAACACTGAGACCTCAGAATTAGGAGACTTTCAAAAGCGGGGGAGGTTTAAAAAAATTAAAAATTATATATATATCCGTATAATTATAAATATTAAGAATACTTGAATCTTAGAGTATTTATTTATTTGACAAAATAACAGTCTACAGCAATAATGTAAGTTAGGAAATTAAACAGTCCCTCCACTTTTTGGTGAAAAACCTTTTGTGTAAAAAGGTTGCAATGTTTTTTTATATGCTTTCATATCACATTGTCACATTAACCTTAGCAAAATAAAATGACCTTAAATTGTAATTTTAACATAAAGACAGTTAAGATTGGGTCCCCACTAGAAGAACACCTCTGCTTTTATTTTGGTGCTACAGGCCCATCCTGGCCCCCTTTAGCCACTCTTTATTAACCTCCTAGATATGCCCCTGCTCAGCAGCGCTGAGGAGTTTAGGAGGGTAGGAATAGTCACTATTAATCAGTCCAAAAACTAGTAGGAGTCTCTGTGTCAGGAGAGAGTGAGAACGTATTTTTTCTTAGTTTGGTCGCAGCACAAACTAAGAAAGCAATGAGTATGTTGATTTTGACACTAACATTCGTTTTTGCCAGACCAAATGCAAAGACTTCGGAAAACTTGCGTCTCACTGCTGGGCTGTGCGTCACTGATTGTTTTCCTTATAGACATAAGAATGATGTAGATGACCTATTTTTTATTCAAAATGGCAACTTTCGCCAACATGTGATGGGTTTTCATGTCCGGAATGAAGAAACTGTTCACGTATTTAAAATGTAACACGTTTTATTCTCGATCCCTCTCACAGTAGAAACAGGGAGTGTACATGATATGCGACACCGTCAAATATTGGGAGAAATTCGTGAGAATGGTGGCCCCGGGAGATTTTCGGGAGGGACACTAAATTCGGGAGTCTCCCGGGAAAATCGGGAGGGTTGGCAAGTATGAATCAGAGTGAGAAAAACAGTGCTGAGCTTTATCTTAAACAGTATTTTGACAGTGAATTTGAAAAGCACAATGTACCACAATGAAACTCTGTTATATTAAGGGCTCAGACATTTGGTTTTATTTATTTTTATTTTTGTAAAAAAACTGAGTCAATAAAGCCTATCTCAGTTGCTAAATCTCCAGGCTTTAGACAGAGCCGAAAACAACTAGCTGAGTCCAGTAAGCAAATCTTTCCAGCACAGTTTATAAAAAAGCCGTGGGTGTTGTTTGCACCAATTTACTGAACATTCTGAGATAACATGGATCAATTAATTAACCACACAATACTGTTATAAGATCACTTAAGCACCTTGATAAATGGCTAACACACATTAGCATTAGCATGTAGCCACGTCTTTGTTCTTTGATCCAGCCAGTGTTGCCAACTCCTCAGTAAGGAAAGTAGCTATTGGCTGTCCCAAAAGTCGCTAGAAGTCGCTAAATGACGTCATCGCCTAATTTGCAATTTGCAAATAACAGTAAAAGTGAGTAAAAAACACCCTAAATGTGTTTAGAACTACAAATGTACAAAAATAATTTCAACATTAACAACATTTAATGATTTTAATGCTTTGTCTAGATCCACATTACACACATCAGTTTTGTCCTGTATTGTTAAATGTTATAACAGCAAATTTAATCAAAAGATTGTTCTGTAGGGTGAAATTGCTAGCTCTACAACCAACCATCCTCCTTTATCCGGGCTTGGGACCGGCAAAGTGACCCAAAAGACACTCTGGCAGAGTTACATAGTTTTTTTTTTTTAAGTTGTTTTTTTTTAAAAGTTTTTTTATTTTATTTTTGCTGAGCTAGCTAGCAAGATCTTATGTCACAGAGAGGTAGGCTACACACACAGTGGACGAGGTGAATAAGTGACTGAGCTGCTGAGGTTGTGTGAGTCAAATGTATTGATTTATTTGTGTGACAGCGTCACAGCGAAGAAACGTTTACATTTAAATCCCGCTCTGCAAGCCAGCGGGGGCTTTCTTTTGCGCAAGCGCTGTTCATTTGCAGTCCGGACGCCGAGTGGTGAGGGTCTCCTCTCTCTCTCTCTGCTCCGCCCATAGACTGTAGATGGGACTGCTGCGCAAGGCTACTGTGAGACTGGCCGCCTGTAAGTGCTTTGGGACGGGGGAGGGGCTCACGTTGAGGACAGTAACTGCAGAACAATACGTGCTTCACGCCAGAGTCTCCAATAACACCAGAAAAAGTCGCTAGATTTGTCGCTAGTCGCTTTTTTGAAAAAAAGTCGCTATAGGGGTCTGAAAAGTCGCTAAATCTAGCGACAAAGTCGCTAAGTTGGCAACACTGGATCCAGCTGCTGTTCTTTAGGAATGTAAGAATAAAATGCTGTAATCCATGCAGCCAAACGGGAGTTTTCACAGAGAAAGTAAAAAATCCAACAAAAGAATTGTTAAAGCTGCCAAAAACTGAAGCATTAATGAGCTTTGAGAAGGAGGAGGATGTTTTTGGAACTCTAGCAGAGGTAAGCTGCTATGCCTACAGGGGAAAGGCAAACACCCCTTGTTTTCAGCGAGTGATTTCACTAGTTGAACTGAGTCGTTTTCTAGGAGAGGGAGGGGAAGCTGCTCAGAGAGCAGAATTCAGGAGGTTTATTCAGACATGCATGAATTAAGACAAAAACCACTCTGGTGGGTTTGTTAATGAGAAAATTGCATTACCAGTTGGTTGAAAACTCCAAAAACTTGATTTTGCACAATATAGGACGAAGTAAAGTCAGAAATTTGCAAGAAAAAAATTTCTTTGTCTGAAAAAACAAAAAAACTGTTTGTTAAGAATTTGATATTTCCAACAGAAAATGACAGTCAAATTATATATATATAACATTTACAAGATGTACAACTGGATATTTGAAAATGTGTAGCCTACATGATTCATGCAATTCTTTTCCCAAATCAGAACGACCTCTGCCACGTTCAGATGAGGCCATGAACGTCTATAACAGGACAGCCTGTGAGGAAGAAGCTGCATCATCGCTTCACCCAGAAGGTCTCACTGAACACCATGCAAGTGTGTAACTTTACTTGTTGCATTTAATAAGACCTAGGCTACTTGATGCAGCCATGGTTCAGCTACTTCCTCAGTGTCTTTTGTTCGAAGCATTCATGTCCTTACCTGAACCCGGGAGAAGTCATTCTAATTAAGGAACATTTTCGGATGCCTATTGCAAATTTAAAACTTAAATCTTAGAAGAATTACATTTTCGTTTGGAAATAACTGATTGAACTTCTGACACAGATGTATCTAAACTTATCCTCTGATAGAACCTGACCCGTTACAGCATAATGATGGGAAGGAGACAGAAAGAATCTCTCTTCCCTAAGCTCAGATAAAGAACCGTGTTCTGAAATACCTGCATCAACCATTCACTGACAAACCTAAGATGTTTGTCAAACCTAGTTTATGCTTCTCTGAACGCAAATTTGCACATAGACGCAGACGTATTGACAAAGACCTTTTTCACTTAGGGTTCTCTCTTTTTTTTCCCAGCTCCCCATTGTTTTTTCAGCATTGCTTGACAAGGACAGCAGGCGGGGTACTAACATTTCATGGCGTCTCTGCCTACTATCACAGCGTCGTTTCAATTTTTTCTAGGCTTGTGAAAGCATTTCCCCCTCAAGGAGCAATGAACAACAGAAAGTACATTTGATTAAGCTGTAAAGCTTTTTACTACAAGTGCAGCTCACACAATACTCTAAAAACACATCGAAACAAACACAGCAGCCTTTTTTGTTGCTTTCCTACACCTCCTTGTGTTCAAAATTGCCAAAAGAATAGATTAAATAAATTATCCTTTCAATATAAAGCATGTAGGGGCCAAACACTACATTAACTACTGATTAAAGCAACTATAGGACCGTTATGGTAAAGCAATCTCTGGTTGTTGTTTAACTGACCAATCAAATGCATATGCTCTCCATTGATGAAGACGGATAGTTGGGAAATGGGTCTCTACTCCATGCGTCCTTGCTTAGGTGACTGAAAGCCCTTGCGTCAAAACAGAGAAGTATAAACTGGCCTTTATTCTTGGATGTGCTCCAGATTCAAAAACAGGATTTATAATGGCATTACATAAAAAACGTTCATGTTAAAGTCAAACGGTATCATCAACGTAGACCGGACAGTAATTGCTCATAAAACACAGTTAGCTAAAATCCGCTGTGGCATCATAGGAAAAAGAAATGCTACTCAACATTTGTTTTAGAACCTAATGTTGAAAGATTTTGGATGTTGTGCCATCTCTTTCTGTGATTCTGTTCTTGCAGTTTTACATGTTGCACTGGATTTTTGTCAACTACTCTGTAGTTTATGTTTATGAAAGAATTCACTATTCAGAGCATAACTGTAGTTGGCTGCAGCGCTCTAAAGACATGGCTTCATTTTTTAATCTAGCAATCTGATTGGCTCTTCTGCAGGTATCGCACAAACAAAGATGAGGAAAATGGTATAAATTTTGAAATAATAGACGTTTTAAACATTATCTACAGTGTCAAATATCAAGTCTTTCAGGTAAATAGCTTCAAGTCCAAGTCAAGTCATTAGTGTGGAAGTCCAAGTCAAGTCAAAGTCTTTACAAATGTCAAGTCAAGTCTTGAGTCATAAAATGAATGACTCAAGTCTGATTTGAGTCCAAGTCATGTAGCTGGTGTCCACACCTCTGCTCCTCGTTTCTGGTTATCTAGAGTTTATTTTCTTCAACTTGTGAACGCATCCCCCTCAAGGAGCAAAGGCCATCAGAAAGTTTTGATTGATTTGATTTTTTACTATAAGTGCAGCTGATTGAATACTCTAAAAACGCTTGTAAAAAAATACAGCAGTCTGTTTGGTTGTTTCTCTACACCTCCTTGTGTTCAAATTCACAAAAAAGACCATATTAGATCAATTGTCCTTTTAATATAATGCATGTTGTGCCCAAAAAGCTGCACTGACTACTATTACAGTGACTATAGAGCACCGTTCCGCAGTGTCTCTCCTTGCGTAAGGTGACAGAGAGGCTTTGACTTGGGATAGTGGCATTGAGTCATGGGGTACATCGCCATCTAAAGGCCGGGCAATGTATTTCATGATTTTCAAAATTCATGTAGATGCAGTGTCATTTGCACACTCAAATTCCATACAAAAATAGCAACATTGTCGTGTAAGGGCCTCTAAATCTATTTCGCTAGAGTGAAAGCACACATATATGGACATTAGGTGGAATCTATGTTTTACACATACAGCTCACAACTTAATCTAATCCAAATAAGCAAAGGCTCAATACCTTAAATGGCACTACTGAATATACATCCTAAAAAAAAACTTAAGAGATTATATATTATCCTAATTAATATATTAAAAAAGCTCAAGTCACTTAATCAGATTTCTCTCTAAGTTAAAAGAAAAGTGGCTGTTGTTGTGCTTAAACACTGAAAGACACCCCCTTTGGTTAGGTATTTAATAAACATAGGAAAGAAATCATCTTTTTTAGTATCTGATCTGACACTGATCAATGGTTAGATAACTTTAATACCAGTCCAATTTAAACTCCTCCCGACTGAATGATGCATTGTTATTTTCTAGTGTTAATTTTTACATATCATTTCAACTTAAAATCTTAATAGTTTTATCGGTTACCTTGGAAGCAGGGGTATGGTCATCTTCTGGAGCTGGGATGATTCTACTAGTCATGTGGCCAACTCCTAGGACTTTGGGTCTTTTCTCTTTTTTAGTGGTTCCTTCCAGGACAACAACAATGTATTCTTTGCTACCATCTTCTATGGCCTCAACGGGTGCGGAGGCCTCCTTGACAATGTCCACAAACTTTATGGGTGCAGAGAGCTTCTCAACAACTGCTGCTGGTGCAGAAGTCTCTTTAAGAACTGTTGCAACCTCTGCGGATGCACGAGTCTCCTCTGCAACTGCCGCAACCTCTACTGGTGCAGGGGACTTTTCGGCAACTGCCGCAATCTCTAGGATGGCAGGAGCTTCTTCAGTTAATGGCACAGTCTGTACGAGTGCAGGCACCTCTTGGATAACTGGCACAACCTCTACGGGTGCAGGGGCCTCTACGACAACTGGTACAACCTCTGGGGTGGCAGGAACTTCTTCAGTAACTGGCCCAGGCTGTACGGGTGCAGGGACCTCTTCGGCAGCTAGTACAACCTCTAGGGTTGTAGGAGCTTTTTCAGTAAGCTGTACGGGTGCAGAGGCCTTGTCGATAACTGGCACAACCTCTTCGGGTGCAGGGGCCTCTTCGACAACTGGCACAACCTCTACAGGTGTAGGGACCATCTTGACAACTGCCGCTGGTTTACGAGTCTCATTTACTGGCATAACCTCTGCTGGAGCAGAAGACTCCTCCACCTGTAGAGGTAAAACCTCTACAGGTGTAGGGAGCACCTCAACAACAGTTGCAACTTCTACAAAAGCTGGAGGCTCTTCCCCTGGAAATACCTCTACTGGTGCAGGAGACTCCTTGGCTGATGGTACTTCTACTGTTTCAGAACCCTGTTCCACTGTTGTCTCCTCAGTAACTGGCACAGCCTTGAATGTAGTATCTCTGTCTGATGCTGGGACTTCTGCAACGGCACTTGCAACTTTTTCAACAGGAGTTTCTACCTGTGATGCTGGGGAGTCTTGATCAGCGGATGCGACGTAATCCTTTTCTTCAGCTTTCTTCAGTAACTTTAATGCAGAGGCAGCAGATAGCGGCACTGCAACACAAAATCCATCTATCTAAATATCACAACTGCTCAAGTTGCATTTTCCCCACAAATTGAGGTAACAGAAAAACCGAGAAACTCTTCTAACATCTGATTATGAAATGGATAATACATACATGTAGTTTTAGTGTTTAGCATAAAAAAGGGGATTAGCATAACAAAAATTTGACAAAGAATTGTATTGGTTAACAAAAGATACACCAGTAAAAAGTGTAAAAAGTTGCTTCAGCTTTTACACTTCCACTACAATTTAATATCCCGGAAAATGCTACATAAAAGGGAAACCAGATGATAGTTAACCTAAATGTCTAGAACTAAAAGTATTCATGCATCAATAGAATGTATTTTAAATGGATTAACCGACATGCAACATGATAAATTGGTCAATGACTGCAATGTCTGTTTATAAAGAAGCTGATAAACAAGTATCCTATCATATGTGGAAAATAAACTGATGCAAACATAAGAACTTCAATCTGACCATTACGGAGCCCGGCAGGGGTCAGGTGCAGAAATAATTTTTGAGGGGTAAGAATCCGTACCCTCGATTTATCAACCTTTGACCGTCTGAGGGGTCCTGTCTGCTTGATAATATCCCGTGGTTGACGTTAGAAAGTAAAGTGCTACCTTGGCAGAGTTGTTAACATACAGGACTGGCACATGGTACATTGTGGTTCGAGTCCCGGTCAAGTCATCAGTCTGTGTTTTATCACACAGCTATTTTCTGGGGTGCCTGCAGGAAAATAGGCTATGAACATAATCGTTAAAACCGGGGACATTTCCCTGGCATTATTTATGAATTATAGTTTTGTCCCTACCACATAAAAACCAGATGTGGAATGTTTTAACAGTGCAGGTCTAACAACCACTTATGCCCCCATTGCTATTTTCATATAATCAGTATATAAACTGATATTCCACTATCTTAAACAGTTTCTTTATGTGCGAATGTTGTAGCATTCTTAGCAGAGATTCATGTTATGTCCATTAAAGATTTGCATTCACTGTGGGAACTGTATCAACAAGTAACCATGCTGACTTGAGTTATCCAACTCATATCTCAAGGTGTTTATACTGCACCATCTGCTCCACGCATCTATCCAGATAGCGCAGGACAGTGCCAGTGGGCAAGGTGGGCATGTAGGCGATTTTTCAGCAATGCTAAACATGTGCAATGACCCTGCCAGGCTGCATAGGTGGCTACAAAACTGTTATTTATAAATATGACACCTACGTTTATAGCTTTCTTTCTTGCAGGGATCCAAAACAATAAACATAAGTTCCCTATGGGATCAATAAAGTGTTTTAGATTATAGCAGACTATGAGGACAGGATTCAATCCAACAATTCCCAGATACCTTAACCACTCTACCCAAGGAACAACACAATTAGTGAATAGCCAGGGCCCATTTTCAATTGGAAAGGATACCCAACACTGCACATATGATTCATGAATCTGTGCGCACGGCTTAGTAAACCGAGGGTACGGATTCGTAATCCGTGCGTACCGTCTAGTTAACTGAGGGAACGGATTCTTGCGTCTCAAAAATTATTTCTGCACCTGACCCCTGCCAGGCTCCGCAGACCATAATAAGTGGTCATTAGTATGCAGTTGAAACCAGATGCCAACCTACACTGGATAACAATATAACCTTTCTTTCTTTATGGCAGATGTCCAGTCAGATTAAATTTTTCCAGTTTTAGGACTAGAAAGGAAATATTTCTATTTGCTTAATGTGAGAATGATACAATGTTTTGGTGAAGTCAGAATTTACTAAGATTACAATGGTGTTGAGCAACTTGGAAGAGCATAGATGATATTGTTGTATTCTTGTAACCTTATTCACATTGTGAGTTAAACACATACACACTCCTGTATTTTAAAGCAACACCTGGTTGCTTATGTGACATCCAGTGGCGTCTCTGGCATGATAAGTAGAGTGGGGCACAGCTGTCAAAACCTAATAGCAGCAACTAATTCTTCTGTTATGCATACAACCAAACTTTAAGCAGTAGTACTGATTGCTATTATATATGATTAATATCGATTCTATATTGAACACATAAAATATTACACCCCTACACACTACAAACAATTTTATGTCAATTTAATTAAACAATGAAACTTTTTTTAGATGTAAAATTACAAATAAAATGTCCATCACCAGTGTTGTTCTTAAAAAAAAGCAGATGGTTTACTCGAAACTGTATAATCTTTCAAATAATCCCCAATGTTTAATCTCAAATATTTGTAGGGGTGTTTTTCTTTCCATAGAAGCTCCACCTGGTCTGGTATCCTGCTTAGCTGCAGGACCCTGCTGGATCGGGAGCATCAGTTTGGATGAAGCTCCCAGTAACTGAGCATCCTCCATGTCCTTTTGTCAATTTTTTACTTTCTTTAATATACAATGCATCGGGAAAGTATTCACAGCGTTTCACTTTTTCCACTTTTTTTTTTATGTTACAGCCTCATTCCAAAATGGATTAAATTCATTTTTCCCATAAAATTCTAAACACAACACCCCATAATGATGATGTGAAAAAGTGTCTATGAAATTGTTGCAAATTTATTAAAAATAAAAAAACACGTATATCACATGTACATAAGTATTCACAGCCTTTGACGTGAAGCTCAGAATTGAGCTGAGGTGCATTCTGTTTCCACTGATCATCCTTGAGGTGTTTCAGCAGATTAATTGAAGTCCACCTGTGGTAAATTAAGTTTATTGGACATGATTTGGAAAGGCACACACCTGTCTCTATAAGGCCCCTGGGTTGACAGTGCATGTCAAAGCACAAACCAAGCATGAAGATAAAGGAATTGAGTGTACACCTCTGAGACAGGGTTGTCTTTAGGCACAAGGCTGGGGAAGGTTACAGAAACATTTCTGCTGCTTTGAAGTTTCCAATGAGCACAGTGGCCTCCTTCATCCGTAAGTGGAAGAAGTTTGGAACCACCAAGACTCTTCCTAGAGCTGGCCGGCCTTCTAAGCTGAGTGAACGGGGGAGAAGGGCCTTGGTCAGGGAGGTGACCAATAACCCGATGGTCACTTTGTCAGAGCTCCAGCATTCCTCTGTGGAGAGAGGAGAACCTTCCAGAAGGACAACCATCTCTGCAGCAATCCATCAATTAGACCTGTATGGTAGAGTGGCCAGACGGAAGCCACTCTTAGTAAAAGGCACATGGCAGACCGCTTGGAGTTTCCTTAAAGGCACCTTAGGGACTATCAGACCACGAGAAACAAAATCCTCTGGTGTGATGAGACAAAAATTGAACTCTTTGGAGTGAACGCCAGGCGTTTGGAAGCATCAGGCACCGCTCATCACCAGGCCAATACCATACCTAGAATGAAGCATGGTGGCGGCATGCTATGGGGATGTTTTTCAGCGGCAGGAACTGGAAGACTAGTCAGCATAGAGGGAAAGATAAATGCAGCAATGTACAGATATGATGTGATATCATATTCAAAACGACTTTAGGCTATAATTGCTGCCAAAGGTGCATCAACAAAGTACTGAGCAAAGGCTGTGAATACTTATGTACATGTGATTTCTCAGGTTTATTTATTTTTAATACATTTGCAACAATCTAAACATTTTTCTTTTTACATTGTCATTATGGATTGTTGTGTGCTGAATTTTAAGGGGAAAAAAATAATTTAATCCATTTTGGTATAAGGCTGTAACATTACAATAGGTGGAAAAAGTGAAGCACTGTGAATACCTTCCGGATGCACTGTATATAAACTACTTTTGCACCAGTTCTTTTTATTCCTCTTCTTTGTCTTCTCAAACCCCAAGACGGTTGTGGCAGATGACCATACTGAGCAAGGTTCTGTCGGAGGTTTCTTCCTGTTAAAGTAGGGTTTTCCTGTCCACTGTCGCTACATGTTTGCTCAGTATGAGGGATTGTTGAGGAATTGCTGTGGTTGGATTCTGCATGATCCGGCCACAACCTCGCGTCGATTACTCAACGCAAATTTGCTGGGCTTCTTTACACAGAAAATGTAACTGATTCGAAAGTTTGTATAATTGTATTGAAAAGACTTTTGTTGTAAAGTTCCTTGAGATGACATCTATTGTGAATTGCCGCTCTTCAAAAATAAGTGAATTGAAATAAAGAGGAAAGGTACTAAATTTAGACCTCATCAAATAAAAATCTACTTTATTGGGTGGCTGCACACTTCTAACTTAATGAAAAAGGGGGGCATCAGTTCCTGCTGTGATTTGATAGTGGGATCTCCTCTTCCTCTAATAGATTTCTGGCAGACTGCACTCCAGATGAGGCATTGCTGCCTTTCTCTATTGAGGAAACAAGCTGCATCTCATCTCGGGGCCTCAGCATTTGTGCCCACGGCTGTCCACTCAGCATGCGTCGGGAATGCGCACTGTGATTTCAGAGGTTTATCAATTAAATAGACGTTTGCTTAAAGAAGATTTAGCTTACTGAGCTTGTCAGTATTCTGACAAAGCTTTAGTTATACACAAGTGTTTATAACATAATTGCCTTGGTAACAAAATCGGTCTTCATTACTATATAAACAAGAGCAATCCCGTTCTGATTATGCCATGCATAGAGCTCCACAGGGTCATCTGGTGGGAGCCAGGCCCCGAATTGCAGAGACGCCACACATGACATTAAAAAAAAGAAGTAATCAGCCTAAATATCAGGATGAGAATTTGTCAAATTTCCAGACAGCTATAAAAGTGCCAGTTACCAGTTCAGTTATATCAAGGTATAAACAGCATAGGCAAGGAGAAGCCATCAGTGTTCAGGAAGGAGACACATGTTTGTCTCTACTCCATTAACGCATTGCTGAAGCTGGAGAGTGTCACCATCCAGAATGAGTCCAACACAGGCAGAAAATCCACTCAGTGGCAAGAAGTTATTATCCAAAAGCAGGAGCAAAGGCCAGAATGGAGTTCACAAATTGATTGATAAAACTTCAACTGAAGTGGCAATGAGTGTCCTTACATTTGAAATAAAAAGAAGAAAAAAATAGATACTTTATACAGTGTATGTAAACATTTGGTTTCAAGGTGAACAACTGGACAGTCCCAGTGCCAATCTGGATTAGAAACACCATATCAGACAAATTATAGACAGCAGTGAATATTTTAGTTAAACAAACGCTTTATTGTTGGACCTCATGAAATATCTGTTCAGTGCTCATTATCCAGTTATAAGCAAAATAAAATTCTGATCATATATGATATGAATTGTAAACTATAAAATTAATTATTCACAGCATTTCTGACACTAACATGTCTAGACAATTTGACAACACTTTTAAGGAAGAGCACACTGTGGTTACAGAGTTGGAAATTTAAGACACACAAGTGTATCACTGTAGGAGATAAACATACATACATGTACTCTGTGATACTCAAAAAAGCAGGTCAACATTACAGATGCTTAAAGCAAAGAAAAACAGGGTTTGGTCAAATCTTAGATAATAGTATAAGGGGCTTTTGAAAAAAAAGGTACCACTTATACAATAGCATCTACTCTTGCTTATTTTTTTGTGATTGGTTTACCTTATGATAAGCTCAGATGTAATCTGATAAGTTAAAGACTGTGTTTTGGCTTTGACTTTGGGCCCATATGCCTGGTGATGATTAACATGGATGAATAAGGTTTCTATTTGTTGATTGATCATATTTATTTTACCCATAACTGCAAATGAGCATGGCATGAGAGCTCACGGCCACGTAGTACGGTGCAGATATACTTCACACAACTATCTACACTGCATACCTTACATATTTCAAGTTACTGTCAGCAGCCCACCTGCTCCAATAAATAAAAACTCAAATATACACTTCAGGGAAGCAAAAGACAATGTGCAACAGAGGCGAGTGCAGACACCTGAGGAGAAGCAGCTAGCCTTTAGAGGTTCTATAGACTGCGATTGGTCTTATTGTTCCCTGTGATGTTAGAAGACTACTGATGTCAGGGGGTCTTAATTTAGAAATACCCATGTGTGTGTGGTGATGTGTATGTCTCCCTGCAGTTACAGTGGGGAAACTCAAGCTTCTTCAAACTAAGAGCTCGTACCATCAACTTGCGTTTCCTCCGTACCGACAGTTTCGGCCACATCCTGAGCCGCTTCTTCTGCTGCCTCAGCCACTTTAGCTACTTCGTCTGCACCTGCCTCCACTTCTTGTGCAACGGCCTTAGCGGCCTCTGAAACCACCTCAACAGTCTCTACAACCACCTCAGCTGCTTCGTCCACTATGGTATCAGCCTCAGCTTGAGCAGCAGCAGGTTCCTCTTCCTCAGCTTCTCCGTCTGCAACGTACAGAAAAATAGTTGGCTGTTTACTAGAGATACTCTCTCTATATTGATGCATTTGAACAATTTTATAAATAAATAAGATAAGATTTTATGTAATTGGACCTGGATTGGAATGAATGATTGAAGTCATTTTGGACCAGAATGAATTCTCAACCACTTCTCTTGCCTCTAAATAATATTTGTTAAGACTCCATTTCACTTAAGTGAGAGAAAATCTAGCATTACAGTAGCAAGGTATTTTTCTAAAACTGGCCAACATCACTTATAGACAACTTTGCCCTGGACTTTACACCATGTGTATTCCTGCATAATCAAATAAAAGCCTTTTATTAGGAATATTACTCACTGTTACAATTTTGCCCTTTATGAAGCAACACAAGTATAAAAAGCTGATGTTAGCTAGTTAATTAGTCAGGGTATCTACCAGCAGACTGCCAGCCTGCAGTCTGCTGCTTTACAGACATTCAGCTCCTAGCTTGGCAACTGTACTTTAAATAAACAGTTAATTAAGGAATGCATGCTCTTGGTAGCTCATTAAAAGCACTTTAAAATAATTATTTTTGCAGTGTTGTTACAGTACTGCAAAAATAATAAACACACACATCGTTGATTTCATAAGTTTGTCCAATGACAAAGAAATTAAGTCTCAGAACAGTAACAATTTAATGGTAGGTTTATTTTAACAGAGACAGACAGCACATCAAAAAGGAAAATTGAAAAAAAAATAACTTTAAATAAAATATAGAAACTGAGTTGCATTTTATTGAGTGAAAAAAGTATTTGAACCCTCTAACAAAAAAAGACCATGCATTCCAATCCAGTCTTAACCCTTGTGTGCAAGCACAGAGGTCAAACGTTTCTTGTAATTGATGACAAAGATTGCTCACATTTTAGGAGGAATTTTGGTCCGTTCCTCTTTGCAGATCATCTCTAAATCACTAATATTTAGATGTTGTCTCTAAGCAACTTTGAGGTTCAGCTCCCTCCATAGGTTTTCTATTGGATTAAGATCCGGAGACTGACTAGGCTACTCCATGACCTTAATGTGCTTCTTTTTGAGCAACTTCTTTGTTGCCTTTGCTTTCTGTTTTGGATCATAGTCATGCTGGAACACCCATCCACAAGCCATTTTCAGTTTCCTGGCAGAAGGAAGGAGGTTGTCGCTCAGGATGTTACGACACATGACTCTGTTCATTTTCCCGTTGATGTGGTGAAGTTGTCCTGTGCCCTTAGCAGAATGTTTCCACCTCCATGCTTGACGGTGGGGATGATGTTTTGGGGGTCATAGGCAGCATTTTCCTTCCTCCAAACACGGCGAGTTAATGCCAAGGAGCTCCATTTTGGTCTAGTCTGACCAAAGCACTTTCTCCCAGTCACTCTCTGAATCATTCAGGCGTTCATTGGCAAATAAGACTGCACATATGCCTTCTTGAGCAGGGGGGACCTTGTGAGTTCTGCAGGATTTTAATCCACTGCGGTGTAATATGTTTCCAATGTGACACCCCTATTATATATATATATATATATATATATACAGACGTGGACAAAATTGTTGGTACCCTTCATTAAATTAAAGAAAAACTCATAATGGTCACAGAAATAACTTTAATCTGACAAAAGTAATAATAAATAAAAATTATATAAATGTTGACCAGTGAAAGTCAGACATTGCTTTTCATCCATGCTTCAACGGAATTATTTAAAAAATAAATGCATGAAACAGGCCTGGACAAAAATGACGGTACCCCTAGAAAAGAATGAAAATAATGTGACCAAAGGGACATGTTAATCCAGGTATGTCCACTAATCAGCATCCTAGGTGTCTACAATCCTGTAATCACTCAGTGGGCCTATATATAGGACTCCAGGTAGTCACTGTGTTGTTTGGTGACGTGGTGTGTACCACACTCATATAAACCAGAGGAAGCAAAGGAAAGATTGTCTCAGGAGATGAGAAAGAAAATCATAGACAAGCATGTTAACTGTAAAGGCTATAAGACCATCTCCAAGCAGCTAGATGTTTCTGTGACTACAGCTGCACATGTCATTCAGTAATGTACGATCCATGGGATCGTACATTACTGCCAACCTCCCTGGACGTGGCTGCAGGAGGAAAATTGATGACAGATCAAAGAGACGGATAATCCAAATGGTAACAAAAGAGCCTAGAAAGACTTCAAAATAGATCCAAGCTGAACTTTATGCTCAAGGAACATCAGTGTCAGATCGGAACATCCTTCGCTGTTTGAGCCAAAGAGGGCTACATGGGAGACGAACAAGGAGAGGACAAATCATTAAAAAAAACAGACTGGAGTATGCCAAACTACATGCTGACGAGCCACAAAGCTTCTGGGAGAATGTCCTGTGGACAGATGAGACAAAAATTTAACTTTTTGCCAAGGCACATCAGCTCTATGTTCACAGACGGAAAAATGAAGCATATCTAGAAAAGAACCGTCCCTACTGTGAAACATGGGGGAGGCTCGGTTATGTTCTGGGGCTGATTTGCTGCATCTGACACAGGGTGTCTTGAATCTGTGCAGGGTACAATGAAATCTCAAGACTATCAGGGGATTCTAGAGAGAAATGTGCTGGCCAGTGTCAGAAAGCATGGTCTCAGTCGCAGGTCACGGGTCTTACAACAGGAAAATGACCCAAAACACACAGCTAAAAACACCCAAGAAGGGCTAAGAGGAAAACACTGGCCTTCTATGAGCCCTGATCTCAATCCTATTGAGCATCTTTGGAAGGAGCTGAAACGTGCTGTCTGGAAAAGGCGCCCTTCAAACCGGAAACAACTAGAACAGTTTGCTCATGAGGAGTGGGCCAAAATACCTGCTGAGAGGTGCAGAAGTCTCATTGACAGTTACAGGAATCATTTGATTGCAGTGATTGCCTCAAAAGGTTGTGCAACCAAATATTAAGTTGTGGGTACCATCATTTTTGTCCAGGCCTGTTTCATGCATTTATTTTTTAAATAATTCCGTTGAAGCATGGATGAAAAGCAATGTCTGACTTTCATTGGTCAACATTTATATAATTTTTATTTATTATTACTTTTGTCAGATTAAAGTTATTTCTGTGACCATTATGAGTTTTTCTTTGATTTAATGAAGGGTACCAACAATTTTGTCCACGTCTGTATATATATATATATACAGTGCTCAGCATAAATGAGTACACCCCACTACATAAGAAGGCAAAGAGAACTTTAAAAAACAAAATAACTGGTGACAAGTTTGCTCAAATCAAAAATATTCAAAAACTGTAAATTATAAAACAGAGGTACATATGGTGTGTTGGGTTTGGAATAGGTAATTATTTTTAAAAACCTTTTTTGTAAAATAAATATTTTGTTTAGGTAGGTTTTAAAGGTTGATCCCCAGCAATATTACAATAAGTAATGTAAGAATAAATCAAACTACTGTATAATACTACAAGACATGAATTATGAAAAAAAGAAAATCTAACTTAAAATTCAAATCAATTTTGTAATCTTTTTGCAGACATGTGTAATTGGATCTTTCCAGCAAAGTTGTACATCCATCATGAGTAATAAAAAACATGTTAACCAAACTTAAAGGATTTCTTCATTATTAATATAAATTTTAATTTGATCAGTTATGTTTAATTTCCAGCAAATTCCATATAATAAATGTGTTTGACATTTAGTGACAATTTGTTTGCTTTAAACCAATTAGAATAATTAAAAAGATAATTTATTTCATTAATAAGAGTGATCTTATTTCTATTTGAAACAAAAAAGATTTGTGTCGACTGCAAAAAGCAATTGAAGTGTAGACTTCGATACTGTAGCAAAATAATTTATATTAGAAACAATAATGGTCCTAATATTGAATCTTGTGGCACCTTATAATATCTCTATAGTCCATTGAGATCTACAAATATGATCACCTTTGCCAACCGCGGTATTTTGTTTTTATTGTCACAATTGACCGGATTGTCTTGTATTTCTTGGTATGACTTCCTGCCAGAATTGACACCGATCACTCGCAGCTCGCACAAAAAAAATAGACCAGAAGTCAAAATGAAAACTTCATGGCACGGGCCGGCTGCGGAAGACCGTGGTAATCTGCGTCTGGTGTGAACTACACCATAGGTTAACAAGGGCACCGAATGGAACCGGCCTCTGTTAGGTGCCGTTTCCATTGGTTGAAATTACAAACTGACTCATTGAGCTCTAGTTAAGGCTCATACAGTTTTGTGTGTGAGGGTGGGGCGCGTGGGGGATACAGTGAAAATGTTAACAACTTGAATGCTGATTATTTTGTCAAAGTTAATAACATTTTTTATGATAAAAGAAATCTGATATTATGCTCAGATATTATACTCTTGCGGTGACCCACAATGTTTATATACTGGGAGAGAGTTCCCTCAAGTTAAGCATTCCAAAGCAGTACTTTTCTTTGAATGAAGCGAGTTGAGGAAGCCCTCTTCCTCTTCCTGTTGTTGATGCTCCTGCTAAGAAGCGTGTATCGTTAAGCTTGGTGATAAAAGCGAAATAGAGAGTGGAGAACTAAGTGATACCACCAGATAGTCTTCTGTCCTGCACTTAATACAACTCCACATTGGTGACCCCGGAGTTAGTAACTTTAAAACCATGTCAAACAGCGACACAAGCACTCCTCCTGCGCCAGTACCAGCGCTTCACGATGCTAATGCCAGCACGATCCACGCAGCGGCCGTCAAGTTGTCGAGTTTTGGCACCACAGTCCATCGGAATTGATGAAAAAAAATGTTGGCAGTGATGGGAACGCTGACCCCGCATTTCTTTTCACCCACATATTTTTACGCCAACTTCCCACACCCGTGCGCAGTGCATTCGCCAGTTCTCCTCTCTCCCCCTCCAAAGACTACCGTGCTCTAACAGCGGAGGCGGACAGAGTTTTTCTCGCAAACCGTCAGCAGTTTGTGCACGCTCTGCTCCCCACCGGCCTGGATTCTGCAGTGTCACCCCGTTTTCCGAAGATGTCCCTGAGACAGCAGCTGCAGTGGCGACCCGCCGGTTACGGGAGGATAGCCTTTGTTACTATCACAGCCAGCTCCTTTCTTTGTTTCTCGCTACCCATCATTTCCGGTTTCTGTTGGAGGGCAAACGGTTTGCGGCATTCGTCTAACACGAGCCGCTTACCTTTGCCATGGCTAAGTCAACAGAGTCTTGGTCAGGTCGGTAACAACGCCACCTGTCTGCTATATCCGAGTATACCACTGCCTGGAGGCGCAAGGTTTTTGACACCATACATGGCCTTTCCCACCTGGGGGGGAAAGCTTCTACCAAGCTGATGGGGGCCAAGTTTGTCTAGGCTGGCCTGTGGCGTGACGTCAGGACTTGGGCTGCCGCCTGTGCAGCGTGCCAGCTCGCAAAGATCACAAGCCACATCAAGGCCCCTTTACGGTGCCGGAGCGGCGTTTTGACCACATCCATGTGGACCTTGTTGGCCCCCTTCCCCCCTCACGTGGTTTTTCCTACCTCCTCACTATGGTGGACAGGATCACTCAGTGGTCGGAAGCCATTCCCTTGTCTTCTACGACATCGGCCGAAGTAGCACGGGCAATTATAGCGGTTTCGGTTGGCCGTTTTGACACGGCATCCAACCTCTCCTCCGACCGAGGTCTGCAATTCACTTTGGACCTATGGACTGCCGTTGCCCACAGCCTGGGGGTTAAGCTCCACCGGACCACCGCATACAACCCACAGACCAATGGACTGTGGTCAGTGGTTTCCCATCGGACTGTGGCACGGGGCATAGCGGATGCTTTCGCCCCCATACTTACGTCTCGCCACGGCATGCCCCAGTTCTACGTGCCCAAGGCGTTACCAGATGCGAAGTGCGTTTTCATCCGTCACAATGGCCACCGGACTCCACTGCAGACCCCTTACGACGGACCTTTCTGTGTCCTTACAGCAGGACCTAAGAACGTTGTGGTGAACATGGGGGGCAGGTCTGAACGGGTGGCTATAGACTGCCTTAAGCCGGCTCATATGGACCTCAGTGGTCCGTTTGCCTGGCCCAACCCCCTCAGCGGGGGCGCCCTCCAGCTGTTTCTCCTACTGTTTCGGTTTCCCCCTCCCGGGCTCCGATTCATTCCCGGGTTCCATCTCCTCCCCGGTCTTCCACTTCCGTGGATCTGGAACTGCCATTGGTAGCGCAGCCGCAGTGGCTGCCTTGTTTGCACCCCAAGATGTTGACTTTGTTGTAATAATCTTGTTTGTTATGCACTGTTCGCTATGGTTTCCAGTTACTGTTCGCACTGGTTTGTATTTCTATTTGAACTCTGGAGGGGCCTGTGTGGTGACTCCACACTCTGGTATTATACTCAGACTACAGATGACCTGGTCCGGACAGAGAATGAGAAAAAGAGAGCATGCACCCCTACAAGAACTAACTGTTGTGCTTGTCAGGGACAGAAAAAATAAAATAACTGTTACCTATTGACTACTTTTATAACTGCGTTTTACTTAATATCAATACTGAGCTATCTTGTTAACATTGTCATGCTTAAGTTTGAAAATAAATACATTTTTAAGTGTGTATTGCAGTATTTAAACAAGGTTCCATAATGCTCAAATAGCTTTAAAAAAAATTTCGCTGCGTAGGTTCCCCCACAAGGGTGTGGGCTCAGCCCCCAATGATCCCAGGTCCAGGAAATTCTCCTGCACAGTTACATTTTCAGATGAGTGCCATCAAAAAGTCTGACAATCTGCATTTCAGTCCAGACTTTTAGCAGCGCCATCTGGTCACAATATTGTTTGTCTATGTCTATTACAGGTAAGTCTGACAACAGGGTATAGTTTTAACAAATGGTATGCTGTTAGTGATTAATGATGGCTACATTCATCCCATAGGAAATGCCATAAAAACCTTCTGCTCACACATTTTCCACTTGCTGCAGGTGGTGTTTAAGAGCAGACACAAACCTGTTGTTTTAAACCAGTGTCCATTTTGTTGTTCATTTTTTTTCTACCCTTAGCATCTTTAATCTGCTCTTGTTTGAAAACTAAATAAACTAAGACATTTCAAAATGGGAGTAGATTATTTTTATTAATGGCAGAATACTTAAAACTAGAGCTGTGATTTGTGAGCCTTTTTTTATATGTGAATTTTCAATACATTTTAAATCACAGCTACCCTGTGATTAATTAGATTAACATTTTAAACATTAGGACTAGCCCACCCCAGGCACCATAACGAAGATAATCTGTGTTATGCTAAAGCAGTGCATCTTGAAACACCTCCTTTCCCCTGCTACTGAAATCCTACTTCTTGAGTACATTTAAATATTAACATAACTTTAAGAATTACAAAAACAACTAGATAAAGTAGATTCTGATTGTTCTTATAAGTGAAGATAAACATGTAAGGTAAAAGGAAGGAGGTAGGGCTAAATAAGATTTTACTTCAAACTACCTCCCTTTCAAACAAATACCCATGTAAATCAAGGGCTTGGAAACAGAGGGGCGTAAGTGGCATTTGACAAACTCTACAGGAGAGCCAAAACAACATTTTGACCACACTTCAATCAACTGTATATATTAACCTTCAACCACAACCTTGCAACAACATACATACTTATATCATACTTCTATGAGTAAGTAGTTAAGTGAACATATTATGGCATATTAATACGATGAACATATTGTAAAACCTTGTAAAATCTTGAAAGCATGGCAAAAACATAAAATACGACTTTTGGCACCAAACATTTCCGATTTTTCTGAAGACAAATAGGGTATCTGCAGATCAATGCAGAAAGCAGCTAATGCTGTTTAGGGGTAAGACCCACTTACACCCAATACATACATTTTTTGTGTTAAGTCTTTGTTGTTTTGTTGCTTTATTAAATACAGGCTGATGTCTGATGCATATTTTTGCACAATTAGATAGAGCTCATTAAGACCTTTAATTTGACATATAGAACTCATGTTCGCCCAAAATGCCACTTACGCCCTTCTGCTTCCAAGCCCTCAATATGCACTATAAATATCATTGAAGGTTAATATGTTTGAAATAAATAAATAAAAATAAAGACATGCGAAACAAACCATGCAAACTCAAAGACAGGAAGGAGGATGATACAGGAAAGAGGGAGGGGGCGGGTTAAAGAAGGATGAACTTCCAGGGAGTGGGGTTAAGTGCAGGGTAGATAGAGTCAAGTAGAAAGTTGGTTCTTACCATCAGATTAACAAGTTAAGGTTATCTGGAACTTGAAAGCACTTCTGACAGTAGGACAGACAGTGAGACAGCCCAGGAAAGATGTGTGTCTTTAATCTTTAACTGATGAATCCTTCCATCATTTGCCGTACATTAACTCACAAAGTGTACAAAATTGTGAGGCACAACCCATCAGTTTCAACAATGTGTAGTAAAAGCTATGGATCTGATGAGCAACAAAGAAAATGCTTGGATATTTCAGTGTGTTGGGTCATAGTTCAATGTAAATATTTCAATAGATGTCATAGATGAAATGGGCAGAGTTTTTGGGGAACAGGAACACCTTGCCTACAGCAGTGCATGCGAGTGCCTTCAACAGTAATTGTTTTACAACAATGGTCAAGCGCCCCACAACCATAGACCACAGTCCAGAAACAATCTCTCAAAAGTTCATCAGTCAAATGGAGGCTGTGGTGAAGTTCTCTGTGTGAGAGGAGGAAAGGAGGAGGAGGAAGAAGAGGAGAAGGGTTTTCATATCCAGATCTATGACGAACATCCATGCGGCCACAGAAGACCTTAGCTTTAAGCATTATGCTGAAAGAGTAGAGACAAAGTGTTAGAGAGTTTGGAAGAGAACGTTCTTTTTTTAAAGAGCTAAGTTCACACATCATCTATCAGCATCAGTTCAACCACTCTATCTGTGTGGCAGCAGGACAGCAGATGGAACACAGACAAGGCCTGGAGATACCCCAAGGTGAGAACTTGTTCTTCTAACTTAAGAGACTGTGGGCCTGATATATCAAAATTCGAAATAAAACGGACAAAATTGTGTGTGCTGCAAACATTTTGTGACAGTGGGCTATCCTTGATTTGAGGTTGATCTACTAAGATTGCAAGAGCAATTTCTATTAGGCACAAGGATCAGTATTCAAATGAGGACTTTGCGCCCCAGCTAAAATGTACTAACATACTTTTACCCAGTATCTGCTAGTAATATCTGCTGTCCGTTTTAACAACCACAAACCTAAATAAAGGTCCATTATGTTTGCAAGACATGTGAAAGAAAGTTGTTGGGATTGGTTGGTGGTTGTGGTCGGTGGGGGTGGGGGGTATTGGGCGTATTAGTTCTTTTCAGTGTATTAGTTCATGGTTTCTGTTTAGTTTTTTAGAAAAAAGAAGTGACATTATGGTTGCTCCTGATTTCTATACAACCCTCACACCATGTTCCTCATTTGTTAGGCTTCTATTTATGCTTCATTTGTGTTTTGTGAAGCATCGGGAGATCATGGTACAAATAAGGATTCTTCATAATATGAAAATTATTACAGACAACCCCCAGCATCCTTTTCATGAGACTGTTATACGGTAACAGGGTATCTTGAGTCAAAAAAAAAAGAATAAAAGAAAAGAGTTTCAGTAATAGAGAATGCTATAGGTGGTGCCCACACCCATCAACATCTGGGAATGAGCTTCAGATGGACTCTTAAAAGGGAATTAATTCACTCCTGTCTGCTGAATCAACAACTGATGACTAAGGCTGAGTTCTCCATCTGTATCCATCTGCTATCGTCCACCAGGTCCCTCTTGGGACATTTGTTTACAGCTCAGGTTCCACTGTGCAAACTGCTATTCAGTAGGTTGTGCCAATCACATGGATGACTGGGAGCTATCAAGCAGTAGTGAACACATATATATGTATGAGAGGAACACAGACGGCCAGCTGATATAAAAACAACAGGTTTAAAGAGTGTCTAGTGCAGAAACATCAGCAGGTCTAAACTAACAGTTTCTGTATTTTAGCTCTGATGTTGCAAAAGAAAGGCTAGCAAGTGAAACATCATGTCCCGATGTGCAAAATCATCAACAAAAAGAGGACAGAATTTCCTATATAGTGGAACTGTAGTACTATGTTCCAACTAGGGTTACCATTTAAACACTTCAACTGACAGGTTCGAGCTGAATTAGAAAGCAGCTGATGGTGAGGCATTACCCAGTCTGAGCTAAAGGTTGAAGCTTCATATATGCAGCATATAATGCATACCATCTGTCTTCAGGTAATTTAGACAAGCTGGGATAATTCATTGATTCTAGCACAGGCCCACATCATTTGTTGAGCAGTGTAGCCCTGTGTGAGGCTGAACAGCACTCTAAGCACCTCTACATCAAGGAGTCCCGTCATTTAATTACAATCAGAGTCCCCTTAATTCACGGAGACAGAGAGCAGACACTAGGTATTATAACGGCTGTACTCGTCTGAAGGCATATAGTCTCCCCCAAACACCAGGGACCTCCAACCCCAGTCCATGACAACCTCTGTCATGCAGCTTTTAGATACTTCCCTGCTCAAGCAACACTGATCCCAATGGCTAATGAATTACCTATTTAGATTCTGCAGAGGCCTTGCTAAGGATTGGAGGGGCATCTAGAAGTTGCAAGACATGTATTCTGTTGCATTTAGTCTGGACTTTAATATGTCCTTTGTCTGAGCTCAAACAACTGAAAATAATATAATATAATAATAATAATAAGGAAAAATCTGACTTACTCCTTTTATCCAAACAGAACTACATTATCAAAAGAAACATGTGCTCTGCTTTCACTGTGGACTTCCTCTTCTCAGAGATAATGGAAAAAAATATATAATGGATCAGTATTATCTGTGCAACCAACAGGTTAGTTAGAATGATTGCAGCATATTTAGATCCATGCTCACAGTTCATTCAAGCTGCGTCTGAATTCTCAGGCATAGACACTACTCACCTTCATCTTCATCCTGGCCTGCAAATAAACAGACAGACAGACACACAGGAAGTTATATTTTACTCCGAAAAGCAAATTAGCAAGAATATGTATTTTCTTTCATCAAACCAAAATAAAAGCATCTGTTTAAAACTCAGAGCTATGTGTGCCAGGGATGTTTAACATGAGGAACATCACCCAAGGAAATTTAGCTATTGAATAGGAATATTGATAAGAAGGTAATTATGCTGTTTTTTAAAAGCAAAAGCAGGTTGTAATCCAACTCATTTTCATCTTCAGAAACCAATAATAAAAGCTAACTTTTGATCACCAATGTATAGTCTGGTTTTGCCTGAACTTTAATCATTCAGATTTTTATATTTTACTTTCTTTATTTGTTTATTACATTTTTCACATTAATTATACTTGTTTTGCTCTATTGTATTTTTAAATGTGATCATAATGTCTTTATTGATATTTAATTTTTCACAGTTCAATGTAATTTCATGTTTTATTTCCCTTTGTTTACCGCTTAAAGCCTGAGGCACCCAATTTGCATCATGAATTTGCATAATTAAAAGTTACCTATTTATTCTCGCCTATGAGTAACTGTTTTTACTTGCTTGTTTTTAATTTTCACACAAATTATATTCTCGAGTACTGTAAATGCTTTCCTGTGTTTTTTGTTGTTGTTTTTTTTAAGAACTGTGAGCTTCTCAGCGAGATCAGTTAGTTAATAGAAACTGTGAGCTTTTCAGCGAGATTAGTTATGGAATAAAAACTGAGCTTTTTCAACAAGATCAGTTAGTGTATACATTACATACATTGCTACATGAGCAGGAGTAAGACCCGCTTTACACTATTTCCACCATGGATTTATCTCCTGTCATGCCTTAATTACTGTACCGTGCAACAACTGATGCACAACGTAGCATTTTCGCTTGTCAGCTTAGAACAAAGAGCCTAATCTGCTCCATCTACACTCCAAGACATGGGCTGCAGGGAGTCAGTCAGCTGAATATATAAACAGTCCAACTAGGGCTGCATTAAAAAAGACTGGAGAAACAATCTGAAAGATGTGGTGGGGAGAGACAGTGATGGTGATGCAGCACAGGATGATGGGGTGTTAAAAGTTCAACTCACCCCCCAAATTAACTTTATTTTTACTGATAAACTGTATAAATGAGTGTCTAATAGTGCTGTCCACATGTCTGGTAATTATTTTTGGTATTTTAGTACATTTTAGTAAAAATATTAAATATATACCAAAAAAAAAAAAAAAAGTTGAGTGCCCTCTTCATGTTAAAACTACACACTGCACTTGTCGCTGTGGAGTATAAAAGAAGCTCAGTCTCGGCCACACCTCCATAGGAAGTTGGCAAATCGGGTCAGACTAATCTGAATGATGTGTTTACATGAATAATTTTTATTCCACTTTGTACTGACACCTGTAATCATGAAGTGTTTTGAAAGACTGGTCCTACAACACATCAAAGCTGCCCTGCCACCCAGTCTGGATCCTCACCAATTTGCATATTGAGCAAACAGGTCAACAGACGATGTCATATTCATGACCCTCCACTCAGTTCTGCACCACCTGGAGCTGCGGAGGACCTATGCGCGGCTACTGTTTGTGGACTACTGTGGACTGTTCGCCAAGATGACCAACCTGGTCATATAACCCAACCTCTGACTCTGGATTAAAGACTTTTGGACCAACAAACCACAGGTAGTCAGAATGGGCCTGTATCTTTCCTCTACTCTGACACTCACCACAAGGCTGCGTGTTCAGCCCTTTTCTCTACTCTCTGTACACACACGGCTGCACTCCATCCTTCACTACCAACACCATAGTGAAATTCTCAGATGATACATCTTTAGTGGGACTGATCACCAATGGGGATGAGTTTGCCTACAGAGGAGGTCCAAAGGCTGGCAGGGTAGTGCTCAGAAAACAACCCTGAGCCTCAACATCAAAAAGGCAAAATAACTCATAATTGATAACCGGAAGCAACAGGACACACACACGCCACTACACATCAACGGGGAGAGGGTGGAAATTGTGTCCAGTTTCAAATTCTTGGGCATACAAGTGGAAGAAACAACTGTGAGCTTTTCAGCGAGATCAGTTATAGAATATAAACTGTTTTTACCTGCCTATTCTTACATTGTTGTATTGTCTTGACTATTGTCTTATTGTAATTGTTCTTGTAATTTGATCATCAAATTTATTTATGCTGTGTTCCGATTTTTAATCATGTAAAGCACCTTGAATTGCCTTGTGTTGAAACTGTGATACACAAATAAAATTGCCTTGCCTACAAATCTCAGGGAACTTATCATGGACAAGAAACACCACAGAAATAGTAAAGAAAGCACAGCAGCGGCTATATTTTCTCCGCACACTCAGGAAAGCCAACCTCTCACAACAGCACCTGAGGTCCTTCTATCGCCGCTCCATTGAGTGTGCTCACCTATGGCATCCTGTCGTGGTATGGTAGCAGTTCTTCAGCAAACAGGAAGTCACTGCAGAGGACTATAAAAACTACCCAAAACATCATCAACCAAAAGCTACCTACCATGGTTACCATCTTCAACTCCCGATGCTTGCAGAGGACACACAACATTCTGAAGGACTCATTTCACCCTGCAAATTATCTGTTTGAACTGCTGCCCTCAGGGAAGTGCTACAGGTCCATCAGAACACTCACCACAAGATTCATACAGTTTCTATCCCAAAGCTATCACCATACTCAACTCTGACCTGAAAACAAACCACTGTAATTTTTCTGCATTATTCAATAGCATACCTCATGCATGTTCTGAACTTTTATTATTTGCACTACCTCGCATACTTGCATACTACGGCACTAAGTGGATGGGTGCATATGACAGCATGATTGTATTGAATGAATGACAGTGAGAATATACTATTTATTGCATATTTTTATGACTATTATGCTATCTTTTAAATGTGTCCAATAAGTGAGTGCACTGAAATTTTGTTGTATTATGGTGCAATGACAATAAACTCTATTCTATTCTGATCAGGCTTTTAATCAGGTTAACATGTAAACGTAGCTAATGTGGGTTTTTTTTTTCACAGCGTCAAAAGGGTAATAAAATTTATATAATAAACATAAGTATCATTTATTGGTCTTAACTGCAATCACAGTATCAGATATTGATATAGACCCAAATTTTCATATTGGTGTATCCTTGATGTTGTCAGAACAAATACCATCATAAATCTTCAGATTGGAAAAGGTTCTTGCAAATGGACTGAAAAACATGTCCTGGTTAAGGTAACACTATGTGGAAAAGATGCTGTTTGTTGGTACAAATGCACATGTTCAAACTGAAGTTTTAAACATTTAATATTGCATTGTTACAGCATTCCGCAAGTGGAAAGGCTGCAAGCCTCACCTTGGTTTTATCGTAATCAGAAAACAGAGGCTGAGGCCTGGATGCTCCAGCCTTGACAGACACAGACATGCATCTGAGTTTTTAAGAAGTCTGTTATCAATCACAAGCAGAGCAACATGCACTTGCTCACACATCTTAAACTATGGTATACAAAAGTAATCCAGTTGAAATATTAATGATTACTATAGTTTTAGTTTTGACTCAAAAGTAAGTCAAGTCCACATCAGAAGCTGAACATGAAAGTCAGGACTTGCCTTTAGGTGGCCAGGGTTTGGGTGTCCATTCTGTCTTGGGTCTTGCTCTAATTTCACTGATGCGGTCATTGAACCTTTCATGATCTGAGGTCACAGTCATATATCCCTGTTAGTGAAGGACAACATGTTAGCAAGAGACACTATTCAGATCTCAACTCTCACCGAAGAAACCTGATGGAGAGCAGATAACCTACATAAGACAGAGCCCCGACCAGGGCTCCACCACACAGCACAGTGTACAGGATGTTCTCCCCTGAACCACCAGGGACTGACGACATGAGCCGCCGCTGCTTGCCTGGAAGAAAAAGAGGGTGCATATTAGATTCTGGCCATCAGCAAATCAGTGAATGTTTAGTCAAACTGTAAACCAGACCCACCACCACCACCATGAGTCAGGCTCCTGCTGACTCTGTGGCTTTGTGAAATTCCAGCAGGACAGGACTGTCATGTGGAAAGCCCTAAGCTTCAGCTCTGTTAATATGAAACAGATTTGTGCCTAAGCCCCTTACAGGGCTCTACTAGCTCATTATCAAGCCTTTTGTTCTGGTTCAGAATCCCAAAATACACCTCACAAACCTTTCATTTGAAAAAAAAGTAAGGACTATTTTTCACTTTTCTGTGAAGAAATGTCAGGACATGTGAGTTGAAAATCATCAGGTTAAGTTGATTCAGTATTTAATTTTTTTGGATGGAATTACTGACAAAACGGAAGAGAGTAATCTCAGTTTTCCAAAATTAATTTAGAAATCAGCATGCAACCGGAAATTAGAAAATGCTGAACAAGTAGTTGTGCATTTTTACTATTCTTTTTTATTTGGTTTCTTATAGCTAAAAACGACAACCCTAACCTGATCAAAACTGGCCTTGCTAGAAGGCTAGCTGGAAGGAGGTAAGGTCAATATCCACCTTTTGAACAGTATGTATATATTGCACAAAACACAGACAAATAAGAACGAGATAAAGAGCTCACTCCACTGTCCCCGTGTGCTCTATGAGGCAAAAGCTGTCAAATGATTAACCAGCCGCTGCAGTAGTAGCCCAGGTCTTGAACGTGGTCCTGTCCAGTCTTAAGGGTATCAACCTGCTCAGCTTTCCGAAGTTAATCCTCAATGTTCAATTCAATTCGATTCACTTTTATTTATATAGCGCCAGTTCACAACAAATGTCATCTCAAGGCACTATACAACAAAAGTCATCTCAATACAATTATACAAACATTCCAATCAGTTAAATTTTCTATGTAAGGAATCCCAGCAGATTGCATTGAGTCATCGGCGTGAGGTTGTGCCCGGATCATGCAGACTCCAACCACAGCAATTCCTCAGCAAACCCTCATACTGAGCAAGCATGTAGCGACAGTGGAGAGGAAAAACTCCCCTTTTACAGGAAGAAACCTCTGGCAGAACCCTGGCTCAGTACAAGCGGTCATCTGCCACGACCGTCTGGGGGTCTGAGAAGACAGAGAAGAGACAGCATGGAGGACGCTCAGTGACTTTGAGCATCATCTGGACCAACGCTCCCCATCCAGCAGGGGGCATTATAGCTGAGCAGGGTACCAGACCGGGTAGAGCTTCTATGGGGAGAAATACACTGAGAGAAAACCGGGTTAACAATTGCATTAACATTAGGAAAAATATATCTGGAGAGTAGTAGAAAAGAAAAGTAGAAGGTCTGTTAGGGTCAGTTTAGTCTGAAAAAGGATAATTTGTTTTCCTAATTCTTAAGTCTATTAGCATAATGTACGGTGTGAGGGAGATGGAGTTGAGGATGGCTGCCGGACTGGGCTGCATCCTCCCCTCGCCGGATAGGGCTGAACACTCCATCCCTCTACTCCCCGGGTGGAAATCCAGGAGGAAAGAAGGAGGTAAGTGGGTAAGTATTGTAGTGCTTACGCATCTCTCCTTCCTTATAGGACTGCGTCTTCTCCAGAATCTATGTATCAGAGAGATAATATTATTGGTAGGTGATATAACTGGAGTAGATAAACGCCCGCTCTTCCGAAGACTCTGGCATTATCTTTGTCCATCACTTTATAGCCTTAAAACCTGGTGTAAATCTTTTTCTGTCCTGATTCATGATTCAACCTTTGTTCAATTCTCTAATAGTGGTGACTGTGGCTCAGTGGTAGAGTAGAATTGGCTTGCAATTGGAGGGTTGTAGGTTTGAATCCAGCTTCCTCCAGTCACATGTCGATGTGTCCCTGGGCAAGGCACTTAACCCCCAAAAAATCGTCCTACCGAGCCATGTTGGCTGTCGGGGTATGAATGTGAGTGTGAATGTGACTTCAATGTAAAGCGTTTTGAGTGGTCAGTATGACTAGAAAAGCACTATATAAGCTCAGTCCATTTACCATTAATCATTTTATTCTGGTAAATTAATACATTACTCATGGAGAGGGATTATAAGGTCTAGTGTCTATATAAATAACTATAAGCTTTATCAAGGAGGAAGATTTTAAGCCTAGTCTTAAAAACAGCCCGCTTTTGTGCCTCACGAACTAAAACTGGGAGCTGGTTCCACAGGAGAGGAGCCTGATAACTAAAAGATCTGCCTCCCATTCTACTTTTTGAAATCCTAGGAAATACCAGTAGACCTGCATTATGAGAACGAAGAGCTCTGTTAGGAACATATGGAACAATCAGATCTCTGATGTACGATGGAGCTTGATTATTAAGGGCTTTATACATAAGGAGAAGGATCTTAACCTCTATTCTGGATTTAACAGGGAGCCAACGGAGAGAAGCCTAAACAGGAGAAATGTGATCTCTCTTTTTAATATTCATCAGAACTCTTGCTGCAGCCTTTTGGATCAACTGAAGGCTTTTGATTGAATTTTGTGGACTTCCTGATAATAAGCAATTACAGTAGTCCAGCCTCGAGATTATGAATATGAGATTTATATGTCATGTCTTGGTCAAAAATTACACCAAGGTTCTTTACATTATTAGCAGAGGCCAAATTAATGCCAGATGAAGTGATTGACCAAGCAGTTTCCTTTTTAAAGGTTCTTGTCCAAACACAACAACCTCTGTCTTGTCTGAATTTAGGAGCAGAAAATTCAGAGTGATCCAAGTTTTTATGTCTTCCAGACATGCTTGTAATCTACCTACCTGTGGAGATTAACCCTAACCCTAATTTATGGATAAATATAATTGTGTATCATCAGCATAACTGTAGAAATTCATACCATGTTAGCTAATGATTCTACCAATTGGAAGCATATATATAGTAAAGAGAATCGGTCCAAGCACAGAACCCTGCGGTACTCCACAAGTAACCCTTGAGTGTGAAGAAGATTCATCATTGACATGAACAAACTGGAATCTGTTGGACAGATATGATTCAAACCAACCTAGTGCTGTTCCCTTTATCTCTACATGTTCGAGCCTTTCTAAGAGAATATTATGATCGACTGTTTCAAAAGCAGCACTGAGATCTAGCAAGACCAGAACAGTCACAAATCCATTATCTGAGGCCATTAGAATATCATTAGTAACTTTTACCAGTCCTGTTTCAGTGCTATGATGAGCTCTAAAACCTGACTGAAATTCCTCAAACAAGTTGTTGCTGTTTAGATGCTCACATACTTGATTAGCAACTATTTTCTAAAGAATTTTGGATAAGAAAGGGAGGTTAGATACAGGTCTGTAGTTAGCTAAATCATCTTGATCCAGGGAGGGTTTCTTAAGTAAAGGCCTAATTACAGCAACCTTAAATTCCTGTGGCACATATCCATTTATTAAAGATAGATTCATCATGTCTAGGATAGGGCCAGTAACCAGAGGGAACACTTCCTTAAATAATTTGGTTGGTATTGGGTCTAACATACAAGTTGAGGGTTTAGATTAAACTAATATTTGTGATAATTCCGAAAGTTCAACAGAATCAAAATGGTACAGACATAGACATGGTTCTACAGTTCTCTCTGATACTGCCTCAGTTACTTAGTCATGTTTGGGAGAATGCCAATGATTTTATTTTTCATAGAATTTACTTTACTTATGAATAAGCCCATAAAGTCATCACTACTGAGAGAAGGGGGAATAGTTGGCTCAACAGAGCTATGACTCTGTGTAAGTTTGGCAACTGTACTAAAAAGAAACCTAGGATTGTTTTTATTTACCTCTATTAATGATGAGAAATATGCTGTTCTAGCTTTTCGAAGGGCGTTTTTATAAAGTAGTAGACTATTTTTCCAAGTTAGAAAGAAATCATTTAAGTGTGTAGAGCGCCATTTTCTCTCCAGTTTCCTAGTATTCTGCTTTAAAGTACGCAACTCTGCACTAAACCAGGGAGCCAATCTCCTATGGCTGATTACCTTCTTTTTTAAGGGGGCTACACTGTCTAGTGCCAAACGCAGTGAGGAAGTAATACTTTGAACCAGACCATCAATTTCTGAAGGGTTAGTGTTGGAATTACTGCCATCCACTGTGGTATTCTGAGACACATACGGAAACAAGAATGGAACTTCCATCCATCCATTTTCTTAACCGCTTAGTCCTCAATGGGTCGCGGGGGGGCTGGTGCCTATCTCCAGCTGTCAACGGGCGAGAGGCGGGGCACACCCTGGACAGGTCACCAGTCCATCACAGGGCAGGACAAACAGGACAAACAACCATGCACACACTCACACCTAAGGACAATTTGTAGAGATCAATTAACCTTACAGTCATGTTTTTGGACTGTGGGAGGAAGCCGGAGTACCCGGAGGGAACCCACACATGCACAGGGAGAACATGCAAACTCCATGCAGAAAGACCATGGGCCGGGATACGAACCCACAACCTTCTTGCTGCAAGGCAACAGTGCTAACGACTGCGCCACCATGCAGTTTATAAGAATGGAACAGATTCTTTAAAACTTTTTACAGCATTTTCTGATAAAGTTCTACTATAGTGAAATTTTCTTTCAGATTTGGGAACGTTGAGTAAAGTAAATTCAAAGATTATCAAAAAATGGTCAGATAGGACTGGGTTATGTGGGAGGACTATTAGTTCATCATACTCAATGCCGTATGTCAGTACAATGTCTAAAGTGTGCCGACCAGAGTGTGTGGGTCCCTTCACTTTCTGAGTAAAGCCAAAATTCAGTCTAAGATAATACTATGTTGGCAAATGACCTTCCAAACCTGTTATTTATTCCCCCCGTAATCTGCTCAGGTCTGTAACCATGGGGGTAGGAGGATGGGTGAATATTTTAAACATTGTAGGGGAGGCAGGTCAGAAACTCACAGAATTTGCTTGTCATACCCTCCTCTGTTTAAATTAGATGACATTAAAGCGCTGAACCCACAACAGCCCATTGGTCACTTTCGTTTCTAATGTAGTCTTTTTACCTGTTTATATTTCTACAGGTTAATAAATGGGGGTAGTTATTTTTGATCGGATCAGGTTAGAAGGAAGGGACAGGCGAACGTGTAGGTGTTTGAACCCAGATACTGGAGCCTAGGTAAAAACGTAAACTCTATTGATGGTATTTCTTTGGCTGGTTGTAATAAATCACGATAAACTAGAGCTGAGATCACACATGGACCTTCCGCTTTCTGTATACCTAGAGACTTTGAAAAGATTTAGAAAAGACTCCAAAAGATTATCAGCTCACATCTGAAGACATTGGTTAACATTTTTTTAGTATCAGACTAAAGATTTTATAAACACCGAATCTTGTAGTGACACTATTTACAAGACTACACCTAGACTATTTCAGGTTCCTGCCAAATTCCTCCCATTATGCTCAGCATTATACAGTTTCTTTATGCACGAATGTTGTAGCATTCTTTGCCGATTGAAACGTCAAATAGACTTGCATTTAAAGTGAGTACTGTATTGACAAGTAACTATTTAACTCATATCTTTTTAATGCAAGGTGTTAATGCTATACCACTTGCTCCATGCAGATACACAGATGGTGCGGTTTTGTGCCTGTATTGCAGCGGGTAAGGTTGGCATACACTTTGTAATTTATGGCCCATTTCTAGGCCGTTTTTCAGCCATGCAACACAGATATTGCATTTATTGTGTATAGACCCTGCCAGGCTCCATAGGTGGCTACAAAACTGTTATTTATAAATATGACACCTATGTTTATAGCCTACTTTCCCGAGAGGCTGCAGAACAAAAAAGGTGGAGCTGCACCAAATCCAGCCCTGCCCATGCCACCAGAGTCAGTCCTGCCCCTAGTCGGTGCAGGCAGACCCACCTTGCTTGTTGGTAGATGCTGGATTGGAGATCAAGTGCATTGTGATCGATTGTGAGCAAGCGATTGAACTCTGACATAATGGCTGTAAGTAACCCAACGTAAGATCATTTTAAATGATCAATTATCGTTTTTGGCAGCGTATTTCACTATTTGCAGCATTTGTGTTCATTTTCTCTCTGGTACAGGTGTAGCAAATACCAGTACACAAGCATATAGCGCCTTCTAGCGGTTTAAGCTGTTTGCAATGATGAACATGTGAGATTCTTTGCTTTGGTGTCCAGCAGGACCAGCCAAACTAAAATAATAAAAAAAAAATATTACTATATATATATATATATATATTTTGACCAAGTATTATGTATGTTATACGATTGCACATCCATTAAGTATTTATGTATGTTTATAAGATGTAGGTATAGGTGTATGTAGGCATGTGTCTATATGTATTTAACATTGTTTGATATTAATGATGTTTATTTGTGTATGTGTGTACATGTTTGTATGTAGATTGGGACTTGACCCCCCCCCCCCAATCTAGGAAGTTGCACACAGATGTTGTTCAGCTAGAGCCAACGAGATCCTCAGAAACCCCACTCACCCTTTACATTGGCTATTCACCCCGCTGGCGTCTAGCAGGAAGTTCTGCAGTATCCATTGCAGAACAACCAGATTTATAAACAGTTACTTTCCTTCGGGTATTAGATTGCTGAATACCAAATGACACTAACTACAGTGCAATATTTCATTTATACAGACAGATTATATATATATATATATATATATATATATATATATATATAAAAATATATATAAAAACTGCCCACAAAAACTAAAGGAACACTTTTTTATTGGGCCTGGCATGAAAATCAATGAAACATGTCTGATGATTTTCTGGTTGGTTAAGCAGCTGAGGGCATTGTTAATCACTTTCAGCTGTATTGGTGTTCATGGACTTAAAAACAGGTGCACTACAATGGCAAGAATTAGAAACCGCTCCAAACAGGACTGGCTTTACCTGTGGAGATCATTTCAAGTTTCTCCCTCTGGATCTTTTTTGGCTGGTTTTGGCTTGAGTAATATCTCTACTGGCAGTATGAGGCGATTCCTTAACCCTACAGAAGTTGCACAGGTTGTCCAACTTCTCCAGGATGGCACATCCACATGTGCAGCAGCAAGAAGGTTTAATGTGTCTCCCAGCACAATCTCCAGAACATGGAGATTTCAGGAGACTGGTGGTTATTCTCGGAGAGCTGGACAAGGCCGTCGAAGGTCCTCAATCCATCAGCAGGACCGATACCTGGTCCTTTGCGTAAGGCGGGACAGGCTGAGCACTGCTCGTGCCCTACAGAATGACCTCCAGAGGGCCACTGGTGTGAGTGTCTCTACCCAAACAATCAGGAACAGACTTCATGAAGATGGCCTGAGGGCCTGACGTCCTGTAGTGGGCCCTGTGCTCACTGCCCAGCACCGTGGAGCTCGACTGGCATTTGCTCAAGAACACCAGAATTGGCAAGTCTGCCACTGTTGCCCTGTATCGGTTTGGTGGTGTGTCATTGATGGTCTGGGGAGGCATATCCATGGAGGGATGCACAGACCTCTACTGCCTGGGAAATGGTGGTCTGACTGCTATAAGGTATCGAGATGAAATCCTTGAACCCATTGTCAGACCCTACGCTGCTGCAGTAGGTCCTGGTTTCCTCCTAATGCATAACAATTCCCGGCCTCATGTGGCAAGAGTATGCAGGCAGTACATGGAGGATGAAGGAATTGAAAAAATTGAATGGCCTTCACGATCCCCTGACTTAAACGCAATAGAACATCTGTGGGACATTATGTTTAAGTCCATTAGGCGCTGCCAGGTTGCGCCCCAGACTGTACACCAGCTCAGGGATGCCCTCATACAAATCTGGGAGGAAATACCACAAGACACCATCCGTCGTCTCATTGGGAGCATGCCCAGACGTTGTCAAGCATGCATACAAGCTCGTGGGGGCCACACAAGATACTGAAAAGCATTTTGAGTTGCAGAAATTACGTTTTTGAAAAAATGGACTAGCCTGCCACATCTTCATTTCACTTTGATTTTAGGGTGTCTACACAATTGAGCCCTCTGTAGGCTGAAAACTTTTATTTCCATTAAAAGACTTGGCATCCTTTTGTTCCTAAAACATTGCCCTGTCGTTATTTGATAAGATATCCAACCTCAAATTTAGATCTGATGTATCTAATGTGTCTCTTTAAAGTGCTCTTGATTTTGGGTGTGCAGGTCAGTTCATATAACTAATCGTGTGTGCTGTTAGTCCTTGTGAAGATGTGAAGATGTTAGTCCTGTTAGTCCTTGTGAAGATGTGAAGATGGCGCCGAGGATGGCAGCCGTGGTGCTTTTGTGTGCTCTGTTTTGTTTTTTCTTGTGCGTTAACTGTGCGTCTGCGTGCTCTTATACCCGCGTGGAGCTTCTGGACATTAGAACTACCACCCCTACGGACTTATTACCAGTTTTTTTAGCATCAGCTGCGGACCTGGTCCATTTTTTGACCAAAAGAGGGAAACGGCGCCGTGGAAAGCGAGCGGGTTCACTCGTCCGCCTGCGCAGACGGGGCGCGCGCACGCCTTTACCTGGCATCTTTCTCTCAAACGTCCGCTCACTTCCCAACAAGATGGACGAACTAGTGCTGCTGATGAGAAGTAACAAGGACTTTTCCTCATCTTGTGTTTTGTGCTTCACGGAGACGTGGCTAAGCGCGAGTGTCCCGGACAGCGCGCTTCACCTGGAAGGCTTCCATCTCCTCCGCGCGGATCGCAACGCGGAGCTCTCCAACAAAACAAAAGGCGGTGGCGTTTGCTTCTACATCAACAGCAGCTGGTGCACGGATGTGACTGATGTGACTCTCCCAACACTGCGCTCCTTCTCTGGAATATCTTTTCATTCACTGTAAGCCTTTTTATTCACCGCGTGAGATCGCTTCATTCATTCTGGTGGCTGCCTACATTCCGCCGAGCGCGGACGTGTGCGAGGCTCAGCGCACGCTTGCAGGCCAGATATTACATGCGGAGCGGTCTTTTCCGGACTCTCTTGTTATCGTGCTTGGTGACTTTAACAAGGGAAACCTGAGCCAGGAATTACCAAAGTATAGACAGTTCATTAAATGCCCGACCAGAGAGGAGAACACGTTGGATCACTGCTACACTACAGTCAGCAGAGCGTATCATGCTGTGCCGCGCGCTGCCGTCGGACTATCAGATCACGTGATGGTGCACCTAATTCCCTCATACCGACAGAGACTGAAATTGGCCAAGCCTGCGGTGATAACAACAAGGAAATACACCTCTGAAGCTGTGGAGGAGCTGCGCTCATGTTGGGAGACGACAGACTGGGGAGCGTTTGGAGCAGCCACGGACAATCTGGACGAGTATACGGACACTGTGACCTCATACATTCAGTTCAATGAGACGCTCATCATCCCAACGCGCACCAGGATTTGTTATAACAATGACAAGCCCTGGTTCACACCCAAGCTCCGGCGCCTACGTGAGGAGAAGGAAGTAGCGCGGCGGAGCGAGGACTGGAGTACATACAGACGAGCAAAGTACCACTTCACTAGTGAAGTGAGAAGAGCAAAATCTGTGTACTCCAACCGTATACAGGAACACTTTAGCTCCAATGACTCTGCAGCCGTGTGGAGGGGGTTGAGGGCTCTCACAAACTACAAGCCCAAAGCCCCCCAGGCCCTGAACGACCAGACTCTCGCCCAGGGCCTGAATACACACTACTGCCGCTTTGAACAGCCGTCTGCTCCTCACACCTCTGCTCCCCCCACCATCACCCCAACCATCAACGACCCCAGCACTTCATCAAAGGACTCCTCAGACCCCCCCCTCCTCCCCCCCTGCCCTCTCCATCCAGGAGGAGGATGTGCGCCGACAGTTTTTGAGGCTGAACAGGAGGAAGGCCCCCGGGCCGGACGGTGTCTCCCCCTCCACCCTGAGACACTGCGCGGATCAGCTGGCCCCCGTGTTCACGGACATTTTCATCACCTCCCTGGCGCTCTGCCGTCCTGCTTCAAAACCTCCACCATCGTCCCTGTCCCCAAAAAGCCATGGATCACAGGACTTAATGACTACAGGCCGGTGGAGCTGACGTCTGTGGTCATGAAGTCATTTGAGCGCCTGGTTCTGCCCCACCTCAAGGACATCACCACCCCCCTCCTGGACCCACTGCAGTTCGCCTACAGAGCCAACAGGTCTGTGGATGATGCAGTGAACCTGGCCCTCCATTTCATCCTGGAGCATCTGGACTCCCCAGGAACCTACGCCAGGATCCTGTTTGTGGACTTCAGCTCTGCCTTCAACACCATCCTCCCTGGACTGCTACGAGACAAGCTCTACCAGCTCAGCGTGCCAGACTCCCTCTGCAGGTGGATCACTGACTTCCTGTCGGACCGGAGACAGCACGTGCGGTTGGGGAAGATTGTCTCGGACAATCGGACTACAAACACTGGGACTCCTCAGGGCTGTGTACTCTACCCCTGGCTCTTCTCGCTGTATACAAACTGCTGCACCTCCAGTCACTAGTCCGTAAAGCTGATCAAGTTTGCGGACAACACCACCCTCATCGGACTTATCTCAGACGGTGATGAGTCCGCCTACAGGAGAGAGGTGGACCGGCTGGCTTCTTGGTGCAGTCACAACAACCTGGAGCTGAACGCCCAGAAGACAGTGGAGATGATCATGGACTTCAGGAAAGTCACAGCCCCACCGTATCCCCTCAACCTGATGGACTCTCCAACCCCCATCTCCATCGTGGACTCCTTCCGTTTCCTGGGCACCACCATCACCCAGGACCTCAAGTGGGACCATCAGCTCCCTCATCAAGAAGGCCCAGCAGAGGATGTACCTTGAGTTTCCTCAGCTGCCGACCGAGATGCTGGTGCAGTTCTACACGGCCATCATCGAGTCCATCCTCACCTCCTCCATCACCGTGTGGTTCCCCGGCGCCGCAGACCAGGACAAACACCGACTGCAGCGCATCGTGCGTGCTGCTGAGAAGGTGATTGGCTGCAGGCTCCCATCCCTCCGGGACCTGTTCTCCTCCAGGACCCGGAGGCGTGTGGGTCTGATCACAGCTGACTCTTCTCACCCTGGACACCGACTATTCTCCCTCCTCCCCTCAGGCAGGAGGCTACGGTCCATCCAGACCCACACCTCCCGCCACCTGAACAGTTTCTTCCCCTCCGCCATCAGACTCATGAACAATAACAAGACCCGATAGTTCAGTTAAAGACCCATCTGGAATAGAACCTTCTGCACTACGTAACTTTATTTTACTGCACTGTGTGGTCTGACCACACTTAGATCTGCTGCTGTCATTCACCTGCACATCTGTGAATGGAACCCTGCTGCTGTTCTCATGTTAAAAATGATGTTTATCTTTTCATAGTTCTTTTATATACATACAGATTATAATATTTATAAAGACTTTAGCCTTATAGCTCATTCTTTTTATTTTTATTTATTTCATTTTTATTTATGTTAAATGTTTTATGTGCACAATTGTACCGAAAAAAAATTCCTAGTTTGTGAACTTGTTCTCAAACAATGGCAATAAAACCGATTCTGATTCTGATTCTGATTATATATATATGTTTCAGTCTGTAGAGAGAGAGATTTAATTTTTAATTCTGTAATGGAGTTTATTATATAGAGTTGTATAGTTTTATGTTAAAACTATATGCTGCATACAGTTATTAAACTAGTGTTTTGGATTCATTTAATACATGTATTACAGCATTAATATGTGATACAGGGGCAGGATTTAATAAGTCTGTACATCTTCCTCCTCCTTTTCAAACTGATCCATCCCTCCTTGTTTTATATCTTTATCCATTCAAGGCCACAAGATACAAGAGTCAGTTGAAGGAAATAACATTTCTCATTCACAAACTAATGTTACCAGAACAAGACTAATAGCCTGAGATATCTAATCAATTTTGAGGTTATGTTTCCTCAAACAGAGGGGGAAACAGGCCATTGGACAACTGATTTAGGTATTTTATAATGTTAGGGGCCTTCAAAAACAGAGGTACTTTCGAATATAAATAAGAAACCAATGATTAAACTATTCAATGATTTGCTTGTAAATTCATTCGTTTACAATCAAGTTGTTTTTTTTTAATGGATTTGCTTGAAAATTAATTTGCTTGCAACAAAGTAAAAAAGAAAAAAAGGAAGTCAGGGGCTGAGCTGGGTCTGATGCTGCATTGCAGTTAACCTTTCCGAGTCGGAAAGTCGTAAATCTCGCAGTTGTCTCACATCATTTCACTGACACATGCCCCTATTAGGTCAGAAATTTTGAGCTCCAACTGGCATCTCTGATAGTCGACAGAGTAGAGCGAGCAGCTCGGAAACAAAGATAGCTACGCCCGTAGTTGAGATGTATTTTCTTTTTATTTGTACTATGTTGGTAATTTCAATGCCGTTTTTAAATGCTATTACACACTTGACTACATTTCTGCTTTAATCTGGTCAACAATTTAGTACATTGCAGGGCCTTGCTGTGCGTGCAATACAATGTAAAGCTTTATTTTTCATGCAGGTCTGGTGAAAATGCTATGTCGCTAACACCAGTAACAATCACTAGCCTGCACCTCGAAGGTTGCTGCCCTCAAAACGTCCATGTTCTTACCAACTTGGATTGTAACTGGAACGCTTTAAGTAGGCAATTACGTCACATTCTCGTGTACAGCAACTCGGACGCCAGAGTATCCGAGACAAATGGAAAGCAGCATGACTCTGGTGGAATGGGCGGGGCTGGATCTGGTGCAGCTCCACCTTCTGGTTCAGCTCCACCTTTGTGGTTCTGCAGCGAGCACCACTTGGACTTTCCCGCAGGAACAAAAAAAAATTGATGTGTGGCAAGTTGCAAAACAATGTCATAAGCAGGATTTGTGGTACTTCTACACATTAACAACTGTGCAATAGCAGCAAAGTATAATTTCATTCAACAAAGGGTACATTATATAGCGGGTTACCCACTGACATGGTCACACAGTTTAATAAACGGGGGGAACAGATTACAACTGCGTGCGCACGGTTTAAAAAACCTAGGGTACAGATTCTTATCCCTCAAATTTTTTCTGAACCTGACCCCTGCCAAGCTCAGCTTCCGCTTGTGTGAGAACGCTTTTATTGGTTGTTGGTTGTTTTACGTCACTACGACTACACTAGGACTTGCGATAATATCAAACATTGTCTGATTCAAAAGACTAGAGAAAGACTAGCATAAATTGGTCACCAACTGCAGATTATCACCTTATGCTGGGCGTACAGCAAAGGATTTTCCCAGTCTCAGACTAAAGACTGCCCGTCTTTAGAAATCTTGCTGGAGTCTCAGCGCGCTCCCGTTGTCTTGATCGTAAAATGTAAGGGTACAGAGTTCGTCAGGGGTCAGGTGAAGAAATAATATTTGAGTCGTAAGAATCTGTTCCTGCGGTTTATTAAACTGTGCGCACGGAGTCGTAATCTGCTGCCTCCGTTTATTCAACTGTGTGACCGTGTTAGGGGGTAACCCACTTCATAATGTACCCTTTGCCAGACAAAATTGTTCTTATGTAAGATTATATGTAGGATTATTACCTCAAGGGTGATGGGTTCTAATCCTGCATATGACATTGTTTTGCAACTTGCCACACATCCTTTTTTTTTTTTTTCCTGTGGGAAAGTAGGCTATAAACATAGGTGTCATATTTGAAAAATAACAGTATTGTAGCCACCTATAGATCCTTGCATGGGCCATAAATTTACAAAGTGTATGCCAACCTTTCCCCCTGCAACACAGGCACAAAACAGCACCATCTGTGCATCTGCATGGAGTAATTGGTATAGCATAAACACCTTGCATTAAAAGATATGAGTTAATCAGTTACTTGTCAATACAGTATCCACTTTGAATGCAAGTCTTTATTTGACGTATCAAGCTCGGCAAAGAATGCTACAAGATTTGCAGATAAAGAAACTGTATAGTGCTGAGCATAATGGGAGGAATTTGGCAGGAAGTTAAAATAGTCTAGGTGTAGTCTTGTAAATAGTGTCACTACAAGATTCAGTGTTTATAAAATATTTAGTCTGAGACTAAAAAACTGTTAATCCAAGTGTTTAGATGTGACCTGATGATCTTTTAGAGTCTTTTCAAAATATTTTCAAAGTTTCTAGGTTTACAGAAAGCATTACATTTAACAATCAATATGACGGGAGATTGTGAAAATCCTTTGGTCTACGCCCAGCATTAGCAGCACGCGCGTCCAGGGATACGGCTCATGCATGCTCTCTCTCGCTCACTGTCACACCACGTGACTGACAGCGGCAACCATGTTTCCACATTTATCCACACATCCATGAAGGTCATATCGAAAGCAGTCAAACAGCGACGCGCAGCAGAGGTCAGTGTATCACACACATGGCCATGTTAGCTGCTGGTCAGGTTAGAACACATGCTGCTCCGTCAAACATGGACAGTTTTATCGTATTAATTACACTGGCACTGTGGAAATTACTAATAGGGTATCGTCATCCTAACATATTTATATACCTAAATATTTCAGTCAACATTCTACACCAGATTCAAATAATCCTAAAAGTTACAATGACAGATGAAATTGAGAATAACAATCCACTCTGACCTTCATGTAACAGCCTCAATCATTGCCTTTTGCCATGTCGAGACATTGACATGAGGACAGTGTGTCCCGTCATGTCTAGGACAGGACACCAAACATGCCGACGTTACATCACAGACACACTGAAAATACGACAAACCTTCGGTGCTGGTCTCCGTAAACTCACCGTCAAGAGGTAGCCTATAGGCTGCTCTCCGAGCCAGAGGTCCACATGTCTGCCAGGCCGCTCTGCAGGAAAACATTGCTGTTCACCGAATACTGCAGGAGTGCTGCAGCTTCACGAATGCTGAGTGAAAGTGAAGCACGGCGTGGTGTAATCTGACAAATGTCCAGGAAGGCGGAGACCAGACCTGCCCAGTGTGGTGCTCTGCAGAGAGAACTGAGTAGTCTACACCACTGTTGAGAAACTGCAGCGGGATTGTATCACAGGCAAATAACGACACGTAGTACAGTGGATATGCATGAAGGGTGCTTTCAGAAGCAGAGGAGTTAAAAGGATATCTAGATTAGAATTTTTTTGTTTTTATTAAATCCAATAGGTTGAAACACTAGAAACCTCAAAAAAACAAAAGGCATACGGGAATTTCAATACGTTTTTCATGCTTATCATAAACTAGGGTCAGGTGACAGATATCCAAAACAGGCATGTTATGAAGGATAACTATTATGAATAACTCTTATTTTTTTCAGCAGGCTACACGCCAACAAAACGCAATGCTGCCCCTTCTAATAAGAACTTTAATTTAGATTTTCGAATACAATTTAGTGGAGATTAAAATAAATGAAACTATGACAGGAATATCGGTCGCTATTTCAAACTTGAAAAAAGTGAACAATGATAGTTCTTTTAATAGAAACTAATAACAATACTGATGATAATAATAATAATAAGAAGAACAAGAAGAAGAAGAACAAGAAGGCTGCACGGTGGGGCAATGGTTAGCACTGTTGCCTTGCAGCAAGACGGTTGTGGGTTCTCCCCGTGCATGCGTGGGTTCCCTCCGGGTACTCCAGGTTTATCCCACAGTCCAAAAACATAACTGTCAGTTTATTGATCACTCTAAATTGTCCTTGGGTGTGTGCGTGCATGGTTGTTTGTCCTGTCTGTCTCTATGTGGCCCTGTGATGGAGTGGCGACCTGTCCAGGGTTTACCCTGCCTCTCGCCCGTTGACAGCTGGAGATAGGCAGCAGCCCCCCGCGACCCCTGCTGGACTAAACGGTTCAGAAAATGGATGGATGGATGGATGAATAATAATAATAAACACAAGACACATTTTCCACAGGCATGCATGTGCAGAATGAACAAAGCCCATCTTGACCAATTACTTTTAAATTGGCTGCGAGCCCACATTGCCCCAGTCTTACAGGAGACATATTATGACTTTTTTATTTTTTTACTATTTAAAATAGTTCTATAAGTTACAGAAAATATGTTTCTGAAGTTGTTTGTTGGAAATAACTTGTAGGAAACAATTGTTACCAACTTGTATTACCCTCTGTTTCAGCCCCTTGCAGATTGTGCTGTTTTCTGATGCTCATTACATATTAAATGAGCTGCTGTTAACTTGACAACGGCCAACGCTTCCAGAATCTTTCCTCACGCCCATTACTCACATAGTGGCTATTCTGCTGCATTCACGCCAACCCCATGCGTCTGCGTTAGTTGCGGCAAGATTACATGTAAAGTCTATGGTAGAGTACGTCAGAGGTCCGCCAAAGTCTCTGCGGTGCATTGTGTACGTTGGCTCCGTCAACTTAACTTGCGTTACATACGGCAACGCACCAACGCAAGCAACGCAGAAGTTCAGCATGTTTAACTTTTGACGGACCCAACGTAGTTAACGCAGTGCGGCAACTATTCAGTGTCTCACTGTAGTTATGTCACTATACACGTATCTTGAATGAAGCACGGGTCCAGTGAAAACATTTTCAACAAACACAGATTTCAAAAATCAGAAATAACACTTACCGAAGTCAGATCGACAGGGGCTCCTAAGGAGGAACAGAGCGCCTGTAGTTGGTGTCCAGGTAGGAGATTTAAGCTCCGATGCGGCCCAGGAGGTAGTAAAATTAGGTGCGAGGGACAGACGGAAGTAGCGCTGAAGGCGAACCTCATCCATAAGCAGCTCCTGGAGCAAATGGTTAAACTCCCCAAACTCAGAAAACATCTGAAGAATGAGCACTGATGCACCCGATGTCAACGTTGTCTAGCTTTATCTAGCAAATAAAGCCAAGCCACTTTCTAGTTACGATCAACCATAATTCAGAACATACGGCAACAGAGGAAGCCCCGCCCACGCGTTGTTTTTTTCCTCAGAAGCAGGCTATGGAAGCCAAAAAGTACATACGTCAAATTTCATCCGTTGAATGCGTTGCCTGACGCAGACCAACTGTGCGGTGTGAATGCACCATTACCACTATGTGTGAAAGTTACGGACATGGCTGCAGTAGTTCAATCATACAAAAAAAAAGTAGTTAACCCATACAAAAAAAAATATTAAACCATAAAAAAGTAGTTCAACCATATAAAAAACTTATTCAACCATACAAAAAAAAGATTGTTCAAACATACATGTTTGAAACAGAATCTGCTCTGTTAGGAGGGGAGTCTCCTGTGAACCCGATACTCAGAGAATTCACCAAGATACTTCTGAATGGTTATTGAAGAAATTTCTTAAAGTAAAAAAGTATATATTTAACTGCTTACCTGGCACTCCGATATCTTCCTTAGACAAAGACTGTAAAGCCTTCTAGCTCAATCTCGCTGAATCCACCTCTCTAGCACTGCGGAGACTCTGCTCCTTGAGCTCCATGCAGCTGCATGTCCTCAGTCTTTTTCCGGGTTGTAGTAGGTCAGATCGGCGGCACGTCTGCCGTCTTCCGCCCAGAGTTTGAGTAGCTCTTTGCGTCGGCAGGTCCTCAGTCTTCCTTACCGCCAGCAACTTACCATCAAAAATAAAGCCAACCTATGCCACTCTTCTGTGGCAGGTCTCTCGTCTTCTTCCCAGTTTTCAGCAGCTCAGTTTGGCGGCAGAGGAGATGTGCTCTGATGAGGTGTGGACATTCCAATATTCCGACTTGCGACGTAGAAAGCCAGACAGATTTTGAACAGCTCAATCAGAGACTGAAAGCAGGATCAATTAAGAAACCCATATCTTACTCAAAACAGCATGGATGTTTTGTATTTTTTCCCAAAATTTACATGCATGTGTATGCACCAGAGACACACAATAACACCACAAATCCCAGGAAAAGTGATTTTTTTTTTCGTGGCACTTTGGTATTTATGACCCTGATTTATGACCCCTGGAGTGATTTATGACTTCCGGAAGAGGGGGGGTTTATTACGTTCCGGAGAAGAGGGGGGGTTTTAAGACTTCTGGAGCAGAAGGGGGGGGGGGGGTCAAAAACTTTCAGTCAAACATGATTTATGACTACCGGTGGAGGCGGCGCCTGAACTTTGTAAGAAAGGAGGGGTCTTTTACCATTAAATACACCTCAAGCATCACTGGACCTCTTTTCTTCAGATTCTACCTCTATACAAGTCAAAAAGAGAGAAAAGGTGACAATCGTCTTCGCTTAAACTTTAAATAAACTAGTAATACATTTAAACAGTTCTAAATAAAATAAAAACTTTGATTAAACTCTAAACTTTAAGTAACTTTAAACGTATTTCCCCATATAGTACGATTTTATTCTAAACTCTAAGATTACACTTTAATCTCTGTAATTAAACTTTAAACAAATTTCCCCAATGCATGACAATTAAACTCTAAACTTAAATGTTAAATATTTTCATTATATCCGGTTGGTGTTTTTAAATTGAAAAGGGTTACTTACTGTGTACTTGTTGAAAGTGTGTTGCAATCCAGCTTAACTACAGTGATTTTTTTTCTTTCCCGGTGCGTTAACTTCCGGTAATGCTTTTATATTGAAAAGGCACACTTCCGGCGCGCGTGTTTATGATCTTCTACTTGACTACGATGAACAAACTCATCAATGTGCACCTCTGCAGAATGTTTCAATTACAGAAAAAACATGAAACTATCCAGTCAAAAAAAAAAGAAATCGTGCTTTCTTTAACCTTGGAATGGAACGGTTTACTAAACCAAGATGTTATGCTTTCCACAACATTAATTGATAAATCAATTGCTCAAAACGGGTAAAGGTTTCATTCTATTTTAGAAAAAACATGGATTAAATGATGCAAAATTCTGCTTAAACTTTAAAGAGTAATCAAATTATTAGTTTCAGCGGGGTAATGAAACTCATTCTAGAAAGAGCAGAGCTTCAAGCTTTTTACTATCTGCCCTGTGACTGTGCCAAAGTGGCGCGCTCCCATGCCAAACGGCCGTGTTCATTAAAAGACATCAAACAGCTCCCTGCTTTGTTGAAATGCAAACAAGGGCTCACGCCTATAGCCTACTGTTGTTGCGGTATCCGGAAACACCTCAAGCTTTTTACTAGCTGCACTGTGACTGTGCCAACGTGCCGCGCTCCCATCTCTGTTGATTGACCAAATAGTGGTGTTTAATATATAAAACAAACCTGCGCTGTTGGAGCGAGGTTATGACCTTCCTGAGAGGTTAAAACAACGACACCTACAACTTTTATGGTACTCTAAGGCTACGTCCTTACTAAGCCGGATAAGGTTATACCGGGAGTTAGACGCCTAATGTTATCCACTCAACACGAGCATTTACGCCCCGTTTACGGTCCGTTTAAGGTCCCATGGTTGCGCAATCCAATGCCTACCTAAGCATGTACTGGGCATGCGCGGGGAAAAAAAAAAATTAAAACAGATTGACGCGTATAATCTATGTCGCTGTCGGCGCCTCCTGGATCGCCTCCTGTGTTGCCTCCTGTGTCGCCTTCTCATCCGCAAGTAGGTTAGGGTTAACTTTGCAAACGTCTGAATTTGCAAGAGTAGAAGTAGCATAGCGAGACTCGTCTCCATCTTTGCTGTTGTCATTATATGCTGTCGCGTTGTTGTCGTCATCAATTTAGGACGCAGCATTTGATTGACGTTGCTGATTTGATTTTGATTTTTCTGATTTAGCCGGGGACCGGTTAAGTTGCGTCCAGACGTGCTCATTTAGCCGTTGAGATAACAGTTAAGCTTGGTTTATGCTTGCCGCGTCCGTGAGGTCCGCACGGCTCCACGCGGCCAAATTACGTCATTTCAGTAACCGCGCCTCTCAGCGCAGCCTCATCCCGCCCCAAAATTTCCGCACCGCGCACCTAGGAAAATTTGTAACTACGAGGACGGTCCCGCGCGGAAAAACATGGCGGACTGGCAAGAGCTCATATTGCCGGAGGTTCGTAAATAGAGATCCTTATGATTCGGCCGAAAGAGAGCACTGTGATTAACTGTGTTTTAATTGACGAGAGGACAGTCTCCTTTTTCGTCTTTTTTCCTAAGTACACAGCATAAAAGTTCAGCTTTGTTTAAGCTCACGGGTGTCACCATCTTGTAAACAACAGTGATTACTACTTCTACTATGGTGTAGTGTTGTATGCATGCAGTAGAGCCCTACACCGCCCCCTACAGTCGTCAAGAATCTTGGCTCTCAGCAGGGACAAGCTGCAGAAAGTATAAATGCTGGTCGAAGGCGTCTCGGTCGGTTCCGCACGTCTCGTTTCCACGCGGAATGTTCATGCGGCAAGCATAAACCACGCTAATACTTATCCGGCCACAGACCACAAACAAACTCAGTGTGGACGATAGGGGGGTGTAGACTAAATACTTATACGTTTAAGGCATTATCCGGCTTAGTGTGGACGTGGCCTAAAACAATGCATTGATCCTTTATGCCTTCTGCTCAATGACCGGTGCCAAATGTTGTCATTCTTTAAAGACATCAAACAACTCCGGTTTGTTGAAACGCAGACAAGGGATGACACCTACTGCTGTTAAGGCATTCTTTAAAACACCTTAAGCTACCGTGTGGTCGTGCCAGCGGATGTGTGTGTGTGTGTGTGTGTGTGTGCAATATAATAATAAAACTGTTCTACCAAACCAGGTCGTATCGAACTAGTCGGTAAAAACAGAGGATAGAAGCGGGCCTGCGCGTTTATTTGTCAACGACTGTCATGCCGAGAAGAGCTGATAAATTTCTTACACAAAAAACATCTTTTCTCCTTTTCTAAATCAGCTTAAACCTAAAAAAATGTATTCAGTACACCGCACACAGGTTCATCCTGTTCCGGCCTCACTTTGATGAAGGAAGGATATCTGTTCTGTCCAGTATTAATAAAACAAGCAGCAAAAGTACTTTAGATACAAAGCGACTGTCAGAGGGTGTCATACACACACACACACGCACACAGACCCAACACCCTTGTAAGAGCATAGTTAGACTAGGCAAGTTTGTATGAGGGGGTAACAGAGGGCCTTTTTTGTGTATGGTATCAACACATGGTTCTTGATTAGCCAGCATTATAATAAAAATGTAAGAGCAGAACTCCTACTAAAAAAGTGGGGTGAAAATCAGTCTTTCCCTTGTGAACTCTCTGAACCCAGATTAGTTGACTTTACTCATGAATCATGACGAAGCCCTTTGCCTTATCCCCCTTTAGGTTTTACACAAGCTAAAACTAAATATGCTGAGTGTAACTAACGCAGAATATTAACTTTTTGCACAAGTTAAAACGAAGTATGTGTCTTAAATTTAATTTGAACAAAAAGCCCTACTGACAGAATTCAAACCCAAGTGAGAAACTTCTTGGTGCAATAAATGTCAAAAGTTGTTCAGCTGACTCACAGACCATTTAACATTGAACATTTATAAAGATTGAGAAGATTGCCATCAACACTGATGTTTAAACATGGAAATACGGCCTTAACATTTCAATAAGAGATTATCACAGTGCTCTTATTCCCTTTAAATTATGTCTTAACTCATGGTGCCAACCATGACACCAACAAATAAAGGTCACAACACTGAACAGAGCAATAACAACAACCAACACAAACCTCACAATAACATTCCAGCAAATTCCCCAAATAGAACAAAATAACCAAAAACATGGCCTCTACTAAACCTGATTAGTAGAATAAATCTTTCAGCCAAATAGTACAATCAATTAATGTTGTTTAGTAATGACAGCAGGTTTTTACAAAACTTAACAGTATAGGTAGTGAGCAGCAGTTTGACTAAAAACTAATTCATTCATCATTTTACTAGAAATCAACAAGCACAAAGTGGGGGAAACCCAGCCTAACCTAGGAATAATTATTGCTAAATCTGGACAAACCAGGATGATATCGAGTCTGCCTAAACCAGAACTAAGGCGTTTTTTTTATAGATGATATACTACCGAAATCATGACATTGTAGGAATAACACAGAGTCTTAATGAAACTAAATCAAAAATGTGATCTTCAAAAGACCCCAGAATGGGATCGCTTGATGGGAAACAGAATTTCCTAACTGGGGAACAAATAAAAGTTTTCTATCTTAATAAAAATTAGATATTACTTTTCTTATTTAGCTTTAAATTTGCTGCTGTTATTGGGTCTTTTTCCTGAATCATTAGACTTTTGTGTCATTTCAAAAGTCCATCAGTTACTGATAGTAAATTATTTTTGTAATGATGATCAAGCAAAGCAGTGTTAAAGGATTGTAGCGGCTAGTAACCTCCTTATAAAATTATTTTATGACCAAAATAAGCCACAGGCGCTGAACTTAAATAGCTTTTTACCCCTTCCATTCTGTTTAATAGGGGAACAAACTAAGATCTTTCAAATTTTGCGATTTTTTTTTTTTTAAGTATTTGCCTCACCCTTCATTTAGTCAGAATTGAGTTTGTCTGTGTACGGTAGAAAATCACTTTGGTATTTCAACTCAAGTCAGCAGGAAGTCACCTGAAGACCGTTCCTTTCCACAGACGCCTGTAAAGAATCTCCTGACATACCACCTCATCTGCATCATTCATTGGATTCATAAGGATTCCATCGCCTTAAGTAGCAGCAAAATACAACGCAGTCAAGGAGGAATACGCCATCAACCTAAGATAAAAAGAGAGTTACATTTCAAGATGACGATCAGCAAAGATCTACTCTGTTATCTAAAGAACCTAATGGGATTCCAACCACTACGTGTGATAAATCCACTTCTACAACTCTGGACCAAAATCCCACCCTGGCTTTTGTGAAGGACTCTCCTCTTCTAAGTGAAACTCTGATTCCAGCCTTGGAACAAGAGAATTAAACGGACTGGTTACCTTCAGCTCTCAACAGCGCTATGAAAACTGCTCTAGACCATTTTATGGCTCATGCCTGCATAGCTTTCCTATGGAAACATTGTAACGTTTGCAAATTCGGTAGCACCCCGGCAGGAGCACCAGTGTTTAGGCATAGATACCATAAAGAAGGAGCATGTTTTCTCCACAAGAAAAAATTTTCATACAAACAGGTCCTACCCTGTTTTAGTAGCATATCCTTTCATTTCAAAGAGTACCGATGCTGTTTTACCTCCAAGTTTGAACAGGAAAAGCTCACACTATATTCTAATAAATACATTTGAACACTGAAATATCTACAAGGCATCACCTACACGATGAATGATTGTGAAATAAAAAACACAGTCCATCATGTATGCTCAGGGCTTGGTCTCTTTACTTTAACAATGGCTTTTTAAAGCAGAGTAAAGTTTGGAAAATCTGGTTTTCTCCGCTGCTAAGGTTTTTCGTGTGTATGACCGGCAAAACAGTATTCCTCTAATGTAGTTTTTCAAATATCTGACAGAATTAATTTCTATAACATAGTCGGTAAAAAGGTGAGGTCATGTTTCCAAATTAAATTTTAAAGCTAAAGTTACAACTGGGAGGCAAGGCAATTTTATTTATATACCACACTTTCAACACAAGGCAATTCAAGGTGCTTTACATGATGAAGTGGTAAGGAAACCAAACACATGACAATGTGTGAAAATTAAAACAGAGAATCTCTAAAGAAAATATATGTACAATTATGAAAAATAAAAGCACAAAAGTACTTTCGATAGTTTGAAGCTACAAAGCTGCCAGGAGAGTACTCAGTGAAGTACGTTCAATGTACTTGAGCCCCTATAGGATTTGATTTGAAAATTGACGTTGAATGTACTAAAACAGAGTTGCAATAACTAAAAATATTTAGTTTAAACAACTGACCAGCTGTCAAGGTTGGCGAGCTGTCACCAATTTGTAGGTGACTACGGACATCAATTTGTCAGTAAATGGAGGACCTGAATGAGCCACAGGAAAATGGATTTAGAAAAAGCAGGGTTTTCTTTATTCACCCAGATGAAAAAATAGAACAAATGACAAAAATTGAGCCCATAAAAGAGGTCAACTAAACTAGAAACGGTGCAACAAATGAACCCTAAACAAACCAAATTCAAAACTGACCTAACACAGGAAACACTAGGGAGGTTCTTATACTGGCTGATCAGCCCATGGCAAACGAGAGGAAGGGCAGTACAAGACTAACCTACAATACAAAATGAGGAAATGACTGAATAAATGAATAAAGAAATGACTAGTCATTTAGGTAAATTTGCTGCAAACTAACTATACAATAAAGCAAACTAAACAATAAGGCAAAGCAAAATAAAGCTTCTTGCTCCCCCATTTCCCAGTCAGTGGTAGAGGCCATGGAGGAAGTATCAGCTTAGGCTCCTCCCTCTGCCACATCACCTGTGTCCCCAGGGTAATGGAAGATTACTGGTGACTCAAGAGACACAGAATTAATATTATCCAAAGAAACCCTTGTTAAACAGTATCCCCCTAGATGTGTATGCATCACCCCCAATCAAATCAGTCCAACTTAATAAATGTAAACAAACATCAAAACTGTTTAACTAAATAAATATCTGTAACATAAACTAAACTAAAGAATAAATGAGTAACTCATCCCTGTGTGGCGGATCCAGCCATCACACACCCCCCGCCTTCAAAACTCTCGCTGGGACAGCGAGAGAGGAAGTCTGCCAGGACGTTGTCCTTCCCCGGGATGTGGTTGATTGAGAAACAGAACGGTTGGATGGCCAGGTACCACCTGGTGATTCGCCCATTGGTGTCCTTCATCCGCGCCATCCATTGTAGAGCCTTGTGGTCGGTTTCCAAAGTAAATTCACGGCCAAGGAGGTAATACTTGAAAGAGTCTAGGGCCCATTTAATCCCCAAAGCCTCTTTCTCCACCGTTGAATAACGGACTTCTCTCGGGAACAGCTTGCGGCTAATAAAAGCTACCGGGTGTCGCTCCTCTGCCAGACCCTGTAATAAGACTGCTCCCAAGCCCCTCTCCGAAGCATCAGTCTGTAGAATAAAAGGTTGTTGGAAGTCCGGACTGTGCAAAACAGGGTTCTTACTCAGAGACCGCTTGATGTCCTGAAATGCAGACTCTGCTTCGGCTGTCCACTGGATGTTTGCTGGGCACCGGGCTCCCGTCAGGTCAGTGAGTAGTGCTGCCCTAGTGGAAAAATGAGGGATAAACCTGTGATAGAATCCAGCCATGCCTAAGAAAGATCTAAGCTGTTTTTTAGTCACTGGCAACGAGCAGGATTCAAGAGCACAAACTTTATCCACTTGTGGTCTTATCACCCCATTCCCAATGACATAGCCGAGGTACTCAGTTTCTGTCTTGCCAAAGACGCATTTGGAAGAGTTTACAGTCAGTCCAGCCTCTTGTAGACGGTGCAGCACCTTCTCCAAATGTCCCAGGTGCTCCTCCCAGGTTTTACTGAAAATGACAATGTCATCCAGATATGCAGCACAAAAATCAGACATGCCACAAAGTACCTGATTCATAAGACGCTGGAAGGTTGCTGGAGCTCCATGTAGACCAAAGGGTAGAACGGTGAACTGGAATAGACCCCATGGAGTCCGAAACGATGTCAGCTCTCTGGATGGTTGAGTGAGGGGAACCTGCCAGTAGCCTTTGCACAGATCTAAGGTGGTAAGGTACCTGGCTCCTCCCAGTCGCTCTATAAGGTCATCAATACGTGGTGTTGGATAGGAGTCGAACTTTGAGACGGAGTTCAGGTACCTAAAATCTATGCAGAATCTAATGCTGCCATCTTTCTTTGGCACTAGCACTACTGGGTTACACCACTCACTTTTAGATGGTTCAATCACACCCAGAGAGAGCATTAGATTAACCTCCTCCTTCAGACTAGTCAGAAGGCGTTCAGGCAATCTGTAACTCCGTCGTTTCACAACCGCTCCTCCCTTTAACACAATCTCATGGTGAACAATATCAGTTCGCCCAGGATTTTCGTGGAACACTTTAGTGTTGAGCAGGGCTTTCACCTGATATTGTTGGTCTTTAGACAGATGGCAAAGATCCTGTCCACTGGGACGGACTGAAGGGAAGTACTGTTCCTCCACCTCCTCTTCCTCTGGAACGTTCCTGATGAGTAGTACTTCTCTGTCTTCTCCTGGTCTCTCCTCCCACTCCTTCAGCAGGTTTACATGCAGCAGTTTGGTAGAACGTGGCTGTCCAGGTACGGCAACCCGGTAGGTGGTCTGCCCAACTCTCTGCTGGACCATAAAGGGCCCTTGCCACTTGGCAAGCAGTTTGCTGTCACTGCTAGGCAGGAGGACAAGAACCTTTTGGCCAGTAACAAAGGACCGTTTTCGTGCAGCCTGATCATACCAGACCTTCTGCCGTTTTTGTGCCTCGGCCATATGAGACTGGGCCAGCTCACGCATCCTATCCAGCTTCTCCCGCATCTGTATAACAAAGGAGATCACGTTACAAGTTTCAGAGTGGGGTGGCTCACCTTCCCAGATGTCTTTCAGCAAGGAAAGGGGCCCCCTCACTTCATGTCCATACAGTAACTCGAAAGGAGAGAACCCGGTGGAGGCTTGTGGTACTTCTCTGTAGGCGAACAACAGGTAGGGCAACCATTTGTCCCAGTCCGTACCTGTATCATTAACAAATTTTCTCAACATTTGCTTCAAAGTTTGGTTAAACCGTTCAGTGAGGCCATCCGTTTGCGGATGATAAGAAGAAGTCCTCAGACTTCTGATACCCAACAACTGGTAAACTTGTTTTAGGAGGGTGGACATAAAATTGGTGCCACGGTCAATTAAGATTTCACGTGGGAATCCAACTCTGGAGAAAAACTGCACCAGGCAAATTGCAACGGCTCTAGCCTTTATTGACTTCAAAGGAAATACCTCAGGGTATTTTGTTGCATAGTCAGCTATCACCAACATATATCGGTTGCCTGCTTTGCTTTTCTCAACTGGGCCAACAATATCCATGCCTAGTCTTTCAAATGGAGTTCCAATTATTGGTAGAGGTTGTAGAGGAGCTCTGGAGGGGACTCTGATAGAGGTAAGCTGACACTGATGACAGGTTTTGCAGAAAGTGGCAACATCCTTACTTAAACCAGGCCAGTAAAAATGTCTCTTAATGCGAGCAGTGGTCCTCTGTTTCCCCAAGTGGCCAGCCCAGGGAATTGAATGTCCTAAAGTCAGGAACCACCAGCTGCATTTCCGAGTCCTACTGGCGATAAAGACGTCCCTCTCTCAGTATAAACTCATCTCCTCGTCCGGCCTCTGGCTCAGCCACAAATTCTCTTCCCTTGGCCCTCTGAAAAAGATGTGCCAATGTTGCATCATTTAATTGCAGTTCAGTGATATTGTCTGGAATTTTAACAGCCAGAGGCAGGTCAGGTTCAGGGTCAAAACAGGGCTCAACAACAGTCTGTTGGAATTTCTCCCTCCTTCTCTGCTTACGAGATTTACGAGCCTTCCCGAGTGCTGTATCCAACTCTGCATCAAAAAAGGGAAGCACACTGAGCGTTGGAGTGGGTTCCACCTGGTTGGCCCTAGCCCTCGTCACTGCAACATTACAGACATAGTCAGTGTCCAGCAAATCAAACAGTACAGGGAAGTCTAAACCCAATACTGCTGGAAATGGCAATTTATCAGCCACACCAACATTCAACAGGTAAGCTTGGTTCTCCACCTTAATGTAAACATCTGCTGTAGGATAAGACTTTTTGTCCCCATGTACACAAAAAACAGGAATGCTTTCTGACGTCCTGATCATGTGTGGTGGAACAAACTGCTGATGTATAATGGTCTGATCGCTGCCTGTGTCTATAAGGGCATTAATTAACTCACCATTCACCTCAATTAATTTAGTCCTCACTCTCCTAGGCGACTCATGCTGAGGTTCAGAGCGAGGAGCAACACATAAATGAGTCAACTTAGCTTTGGTAGGGCACATAGATTTGGTGTGGCCTTTTACTCCACAGAGATAACAGATAGGGGTTCTGGCTGCCGGTTTAGCTGGTCGGTCCTCCTTAGTTGGCCACACACCGACATCTGCAGGTGCTCGTTGGTGGCACTGTGGTGTCGGTTTGCGTCCCTCCTGTCCTTTCCAGGCCAAGTAGCTCCATGGCTGTCCTTTCCGCCTGGCAGCCACAAACACCTCTGCCTTTATAGCAGCCTCTGCAGCAGACTTTGGATTGTGCTCCTTAATCCACACTTGGAGCTCAGGAGAAAGCATGCGCAGGTATTGCTCCAAGATAATTATTTCACCAATTTCATTGATGGTTTTACCTGCTGGTTGAACCCACTTAGCATATAGTTCTTTCAGCCTGGCATACAGTTCCTTGGGGCTTTCATCCACATTGAGCTCCAGAGACCGAAATCTCTGCCTATAGTTCTCAGGATTAATGTCAAACTTTGATAGAATTGCTGCCTTAACCTTATGATAGTCCAAGGCCTCATCAATATCCATTTGAACATATGCCGCCTTTGCCTTGCCCGTTAGCAGAGGAATGAGATGGAAAACCCAATCTCTACTTTTCCATTGGCAAGCCAGTGCAATACGTTCAAATGTGATTAGATAGTGTTCCACATCATCACTGTCTGTAAATTTCTCTAACCTAGGCTCATAGACATGAGACGGACCTGATGGTTGATGTTTTTGATCACAGTCAAAAACATCACTGCGTGAGCTGGCCCAGTCTCATCCACCGCATCATGGTTGCTCTGTGGTTCCAGGTCTGTATCCGGAGGATCCAATGCAGGTGGTTCAGGCCCAGACACTGGAGTAGTTCTAACTTGAACTTCCTCCTGTAGCAGTCGGAACTGGTGCTGCAGCGTTTTAAATCGCTTCTCCTGGCGAGCAGACTCCTCCTTTTGCCTGGCTTCTCGGGCTTCCTGTTGACCCATGAGGGTATGGAGAAGAGACATCAGATCGGCCACAGTTGGTTCATTACCTCTGTCCTCTGAGCTGTCCACCCCTCCAGAAGCTCCTTGATCCTCCTCATTGTCCTCTTGTGGTGGTTTCTCCAGTTGTGTAGAGTCTTTTGCCCCCCTCATGCTCCGTCCACCTTTCTGCATGCTTCCCAAAAATATTTTTTTTTTTTTTTTTTTGAGAGGACTAAAAAAGTGGGAGAGAGAAGCAAAACCACCCAAAAAACACCCAAAAACTTGGGCTCATGGGAGACACCTTCCTGGCAGTTGCCTAGTGGGTAACAAAAAAGACTTCTGACACCATCTTGTCAAGGTTGGCGAGCTGTCACCAATTTGTAGGTGACTACGGACATCAATTTGTCAGTAAATGGAGGACCTGAATGAGCCACAGGAAAATGGATTTAGAAAAAGCAGGGTTTTCTTTATTCACCCAGATGAAAAAATAGAACAAATGACAAAAATTGAGCCCATAAAAGAGGTCAACTAAACTAGAAACGGTGCAACAAATGAACCCTAACACAACCAAATTCAAAACTGACCTAACACAGGAAACACTAGGGAGGTTCTTATACTGGCTGATCAGCCCATGGCAAACGAGAGGAAGGGCAAGACAAGACTAACCTACAATACAAAATGAGGAAATGACTGAATAAATGAATAAAGAAATGACTAGTCATTTAGGTAAATTTGCTGCAAACTAACTATACACACAATAGGACAGCGCGAGGACCAATCAGACCAATAACTTCTGGCTCCCCCATTTCCCAGTCAGTGGTAGAGGCCATGCAGGAAGTATCAGCTTAGGCTCCTCCCTCTGCCACATCACCTGTGTCCCCAGGGTAATGGAAGATTACTGGTGACTCAAGAGACACAGAATTAATATTATCCAAAGAAACCCTTGTTAAACAGGATCCCCCTAGATGTGTATGCATCACCCCCAATCAAATCAGTCCAACTTAATAAATGTAAACAAACATCAAAACTGTTTAACTAAATAAATATCGGTAACATAAACTAAACTAAAGAATAAATGAGTAACTCATCCCTGTGTGGCGGATCCAGCCATCACACCAGCCATTTAATTAACCCATCTTGTTAAGTAAGCATTACTCCATTACTAAATGAAATTCACTGTATATTCTAACTAACCAAGCTTAACTTTTGTAGTTCTTAAAAATCAAAATATATCTTTGAATCAATAGAGGCATACAATAAATACATACAAAAGATTTTTATTGAAGAAATAATTTTCAAGGACAAAAATCGATATTTTACAATACTGAACTGTCAGAAATGTTGTGTATAAAGTTTGGAATCTTTAAATTTACAAATTAATCTACAACCACACTCTCCCCCTTCCTTTAGATCTGTCTTACCCATGTTCAAAAGTATTTGTTGAACAAAATCACAAGTGTTCATGTTCGGATAGTTGAGATGCAGTGCTTAGAAGTCCAAAGACAATGTACATGACCTGTGGCAGGTTCTCAACATCCATCACAATATTTCCTTCCTAGACGATTCCCACTGAGGTTGTATTGTAGTGAAGGGAAGGCATGCATGGAAAAATGTTTTCCTGCTGATGGCAGAGGAGCCGCACTGGAGCATTGCTGTACAAACTTTCCTCACCATCAGTGTTCTGAAACACATGACACAGCTGTTCAGTGTCCAACCACTGGCTAGGGCAGTGAACGCTGCAGAACATCACATTTAATAATCATATAATATAATATAATCATAAATATAATCATATAATATTACCTACCATCCATAATATGGATGGTAGGTAAATGTAACGACTCCAAGCCCTATTGTTGTTAGAGAGGAAAACCTTGGGTTCGGTCTATTTGTATGACGCGCCACTTACTGTCACAGAAGCACAGACTTCAATCAAATGCTGTTTGTTGCATTTAATTAATTGTCTTTGGTTCACACACATAGAAGATGGCAACAGTGTACTCTTATTGCATGTAATCCAGGTGGAAAAGGTGTAACTTAACTAACGAACGGTCAACAAAAACTACGGCGACCCCGGCCTCCCTCTCTCTACTGCATCACAAACAAAGAGACGAACGCCTTATGAAAACTCCACCTGTGCACACCTGATTTTGTACGCAGCGCGTCACCACCCAGTCATGAGTGACAGCCCACTTATTTCGCTCATGGCTCCCACAGTAGAGATGAGGGAAGCTATAGAGTGAAGTAGAGAAAACAGAAGTAAAGTTGCAGGAAAATAAGGAAGATGTTAAACAGGTGGAACTAAGGGATGGGAGGAGAAGTGAGGTGAGGTAAAGAAAGAATAAAAGTCCCTCACAATGCAGTTCTTGAAAAGGGTGGGTGGATCATCTCCAGGAATGACGGGAAGGAATCTGAACTCCATCATATTTAAAGCCTGATGGAAGGAAATAGGAGATCACACAATGAAAACAGGGTCCGTGTCATCCTGAACACTCTCTATGTACACGGTAATAAAAAAGTAAAATCATTATGTAATGGAAAACACCCAGTGCTTGACATTATTTTTACAAAAAGCTATTTACATGCTTAATTTACAAATCCACTGACAAAATCAGGTAATACAATGGGTAGTAAGGGATTAATGTTAGAAAATATTTAAACATAATGTAACTATTGATATTAGGCTAAATAAAGATCAGGAAAGCATCTACAAACAGCATACCTCACATTCCCGGTACGTTCTTATACAATATGGTATTTTTCAACCCCGATCAATTAACCGACTGCATTCTTAGATATAAATATAGAAATGAAAATCAGCTAACCTCTGGTCAGCCAACATCTGCCCTGCTAAACCATTCTTTGCCTTAAAGATTTCCATAAGCCTGTCTGGGTCTTTGGCGGTCAAGGGCCACGTAGAACTCCTGTCTCAGGCTGTTACTAAGCACTCTGATGCACTGTAGAAACACCTAAGACATATTAAAAAAAACATGTTAATGTTAAAAACGAGTTGATCATGATTTGATCTTTTTATGCATCAACCCGGACCGCAACTTTACTCTTTAATACAATTTTGATGGGTTTGATGGCTTCAACTTGTCCTCTTTTTTTTAAATGTCTCTTTTCTTCCCACAAACTTGTCTTTACTTTTTAGCTTTATAAAAAAACAGTAAACCCTGCATAAAAGTGACAGCAATTTCTGGCCAAACATCCAGTATCAGCAGAGATTATCAGTGAACATGTAGCTAACATTAGCTGAGAAAGTGTCGAGCAAAGCTACCTTGCTAACTTATTAAGTTATTTACATCAGTCGATTTTCTACCAGTGTAGGTTTTAACTTACCATTTTATGGCTGAACTCCAACCATTCAGCTTCAAATGTTGGCTGGACAACTTGCTTGCTGGTTTCCCTCTGCTCTGCATCAGTTTTGCTCTCAGCAGCGCAGCTCTGTAAAACTGGTTTGAACCAGATTTTTACCAGTTGCAAAATGAAAACTTGATATTAAGTTGTTTGAACTTGAACACTTAATTACTAACAGCTAGATCATGGAAAAAGCACAGTTTACTTAGAATTCCTAAGTAAAGAATTGACAGCTGTTTAAGTAATTAGAATTCAATATGTTTCAGTAGAAGCTATTTACTTGGACTTAAAAAGTACAATAAAAAAAAGATATGAAAAAGGTTAGCATAATCAGTATTAACAAGTAATGTTCACAAATTTAAGTAATTTGAATTTAACATTTTTAAGTTGAATGAACATTTGGGTTTACAGTTTACCTTCTTTATGTGAAAGACCTAAAATCGAAAACCTGTGAAGCTTTGTTATTCAAGCCGACTTCTTCTATTCAAAAATGTTTTTAGGTATGGTCCAAGAGTCTTAAGTAACCCCCGAAATATGGAGAGAAAATAGTCTCACATCATTTGTGTGTGCGTAATACTGAATTTGTAACATGTGTCAGCCTCTTTGTGTGTAACTTTGGATTTGTGTGTGCGTAATACTTGATTTGCAACTTGTGTCAGCATCTTTGTGTGTAACTTTGGATTTGTGTGTGCGTAATACTTGATTTGTAACCCTTAAAAACATTTTGTGCGTAACTTTGTGTCCTTACAGTTGTGTAATCATATATACACACAAATATCAAAAACGTACAAGTACGAAATACAATTTACGCACACACAACTTGAAATTACACCAGCTTAAAACTAACTATGAATTCAAAATGGCTCCTACAAATACAATCCTCAAATATGTATGCACCAATCGCCTGATACACACAGACAAGACTACAGATCATAGTTACAACTGCAAGACGGGGGTTGAGACTCTTTTCACGTCTGGAGATTTGTGCGTAGATGATGCGTTTGAATGCTGATCGAATGCTGGGTTATATGAGTTTTTTCTCCACCATTTTCCTCCAACGTTTTTTCTTCTATATGTGACCAGCCCTTATAAAGGCCTCTTAGTGCTCAGGTAAGATTGAGGTCAATGAAGAACCAGGATAACACATGGTGAAATGATGAACTGAGAGCAAATTATGGTTCCCTCAGGAGTACAGTTTTATTAACATAAGTACACTAAAATCAGGGTTCCCTGTAAATAAATAAATAAAAACCAACAATGAAGTAAGTTGGGGGCTTCACTGTGGCCCCGGTCCAAAAGAAAATATTAAGACACAAAATCACTGAAACCGTGCAACCAAAGCAACATGCGTTAAACAAATAAACAACAAGCCAAACTACAGGACCACCAGTCAGCCTCCAACGGAAACACAATGGATTAAAGCAAATGCTGCAGGGAACCTCCTGAGGGAACAGGAAAATGATTAGAACAAAACCAATCTAAACAAACTAAACAAAACCAAACAGCAGTGTGATAAGTCTGGCGTCTAAAAAGACATAAAACAAGACATTAATATAAGAAAACAACATAACCTTGCAGTAAAAGGATAGACGCCATACCTCCAAAAGTGCTACCTAGGACCCATACAAGATGGTACTTTTTATGCTTGGCTGGAATCCTACAGAGCAGAGGGAACAAGTTTTACCAACATAACAGTGGTAAACAATTCCATACAAGTAAAAACAAAGTATAAAAACACCTACCGAACAAAGATACCACCCCACACATGCACACCAGACCAACAGAGTTAGACAAAGGGAGAACAGCTGTTTGATTGCGCGATCTGGTAGACTGAGAGAGTAAGGTCTAGCTGCAGGCGTAGCCCCTACAAAACACGTCCACAAAACACTTTTTTTCACTGTAGTATCAGTTTTGAGCTTGTTAACTTTGCTTGTATTTAAGCTAAGCAACGAGGCAATAGAAACGTTACCATAGCAACGCATATGCACACTTGATCTCTGTTACAGAGTAACGTGAGGTTACAGACTTAAGTACATTCTTTATGTTTTGTTAGGAATCAAATTAATGTAAGCACGAGCTCTGTTAATGTTGAAACATTCAGATGCCTAGATCACACAGCATCCAGATTTTACCCTGTTATGTTGGAAGCGGTTTAGAGAATGGATGGATGGATGGATGTTGGAGAAGCTAAAATCTACTTCAGAGAGATACACTTTTGTACAAACCAACTACTTCCTCCAATTTTATCTTTAAAAGTATAGAGTTTTTACTGTGTTTGAATTCCTATTTCATGAATCATAAAGATACTGCTATAGGCAGAACTCTTTCAGAAATGTTGTTTCTTGCTAAATAAACTTTTTGTCTTGTTTTAGGGGCTAAAGGGAAGACTGCTTCTTCTGGAAGAAATACATCCTCACTGGGGCAAAGAATTTGCTAACTGTAGCATGGAGGTAGAATAAATCCAGTCACTCACCTTGTGCTTAAAATACAGTATTAACAACCTTCAAACACCACAGAACCTGTGATCTCAGTATACTGTAGTTCCTCTAGTGGTCTGTTGTAAAAAATAGTCTTGCTTTCAGAGACTTACACAGTTGTCTGTTTCCCCTCTTTGCTTGTTTTTTGACCATGTTTTTAGTAAAATTTCTTAGAAGACCTGAATAAAAAAATAATTCCATGCACATGTGTGCTACATATATAATATTTAACTACTCAAGTTAATGTACAATTCTTTAAAAGTTTTGTGTTTTGTAGTCTGCGTTTCTTGATTTCTTCTGTTTCAGACATGAAACAGCAGGAGGCTGATGAGAGAGGAGAGAAGGGATGGATAAACAATTCTATTTATTCTTGTTATATTTGTTGTTTAATTTTATATTTGATATGAATAAACTAACTGTCTGTGTGTATCAGGCGATTGGTGCATACATATTTGAGGATTGTATTTGTAGGAGCCATTTTGAATTCATAGTTAGTTTTAAGCTGGTGTAATTTCAAGTTGTGCATGCGTAAATTGTATTTCGTACTTGTAAGTTTTTGATTTTTGTGTGTATATATGATTACACAACTGTAAGTACACAAAGTTACGCACAAAATGTTTTTATGGGTTACAAATCAAGTATTACGTACACGCAAATCCAAAGTTACACACAAAGAGGCTGACACAAGTTACAAATCAAGTATTATGCATACACAAATGATGTGAGACTATTTTCTCTCCATACATGATCGGTATGGCCCCTCATGGTGCTATCACCTTTGTGTCTGCGCTGTATGCAGGGTCCATGAGTGACCATGAGATTTTTAAGCTTTCTGCCATAACACAGCTACTCAAACCAGGCATGGCAATAATGGTGGACAAAGGGTTTCTTGTCGACAGTTTAAGCCCATGTAAGGTCTATCGGCCTGCCTTTCTTTCAAAAAACACTCAAACGAGTAAAAAGGATGTCATGGAAACTGTGGTGTAATTCTGCATAAGGTTTAAACTTGTATTATTATTATTATTAACATGCATTGAATTACTTATGATAATTATTTAATTCAACAAAACTCAGTCCATTACACGGCTGAGGATACATATGGAGAGGTGCATCAGTAAGGTAAAGAAGAATAAACTCTTTGAAAGGAAATACCACTGTCTGTCTGTGGAAGCATAAGTGAACTTTTCAGTGTTGCTATCTGGTATAATACCAAAACGAACCACTTGTAAAGGCCTGGGCTACTCAGGACAGAACTGTATTAAAGTAAGTTACTTTTGTGTGTTTGCAAATAGTTTTAAAGATTTTAGTACTATGTTTTTCTTTAAATATTGTTTGATCTCATATTTATAATGAAAAGTTTCCATGTTGTAATGAAATTATAATGAAATGTTTGATATATTAAAATTTGTGTTAGCTGTTCTAAAGTTTTAAAATGTCATTTGTGATTGGGTCATTAAATGAGCTTTGATTTTTACCCTTGTCATTTATTTATACTGTATATAGAAATAGGTAAAGGTTGTTTTTCTACAGCTTTAGAAAAAATTCATTTATTCTAAATACTTGCCTCGGGTATGCATTAACAGACACAGAAACTATTGGAAAACTGCAAAGCTTCAGAATTGACCTTTCAAACATAAATATAAAAAAGTCAATTCTCATGCAAGCAAATACCTGGAACAAAATTCAAGTATACATTAAAATAAAACTTTTGGATTGCATTATACTATTCAAATAAACCACTGAGATGTATAAGATGCTGGTTATTTACAGAAATAGATTTTGAAGAAAGATAAACGGGCAAAATACAAAACTGCTTTCTGCATAACAAATTAACCGAAATTTATTTTGTTTGAGCTAAAAGCATTTTACTTACCTGAAAAAATATTTTACTGTAACCTGAAAATTATTGAAATATCATTAGCAACTATTTCTCATCATATACCATTAAATGTGCCATCAAACTATCAACAAATTGACAAACCTCACAAACCTGAAAGCTAAATGTAGGTTAAACCATGTAAAAATAAAATATAATCTCCTTTCTCTGTAATTGTTCTAGCCATCTTGCAATCTGTTGGATTAGAATGTCTTTCTTTGCAAAAACAACAAAATCACACCATTTCATGCTGTTAGAAGAAACTGACCCTGCACTTGCCAGCAATAGCTGTGACTCTGCTCAGAGTCTCTTTCAGAGAACCATCCTGCATCCTCAAGTAGCTAAAGTCAACATTTGGGCATTTGATCTTCAGAAGCCCAAACACAGATGACAAACACAGATGGCCAGTAATTTGTGTCTTTGCATCGACAGTACTCCTCGATGGCTTCATGCTCCAGTTCCAGTATCCTCTTCATTGAAGAAGTTTGAACTCCACCTCTCTTAATTCCATCTGCCAACTTCTCAGCTGAGCTTTGACCTTTGACACGGCATATTTCCCTGAATCGAGAAGAAGTTATTCTCTAACTCCTGACACGGGTGACACTCCACAGTGTTGCTCTGATCTCTGGTAGCAACTTCTAGTTGTCTAGCCACGTCTAATGTGACAAGAAGAGATTGAAGATGGAGCTGTTGCTGCATCTTCCATCCAAACACAAACAAACTAGCAAGTGCTAGGCTCAAGTTTGTAGCCATCTAAAGGTAGAGTTGGTGGAGAAGGGGAATCTGGGGGACACAGAATCACAGGGCTCGCTGGAAGTGGATGCTGGTAAGTGGGGTTGTCAGCACTAATTCCCATGAGAGGAGTAATGTCTGGTGGGAAGTCTTTGTAGAACTTGCTGACTTTAAGGACATCTGGGTCCGGGAGCTCACCTCTCACAGCCTTGTAGCTTTTACTCCTTTGAAAAAATTAGGCTCACAATCAGGACTTTTTATACAAAAATAAAATTCAAAATTTAAAAACATTTAGTTATTTTAACAGTATGTATGAAAAGATCTTACCTCACACCATGTGCAACAGTAAACTGCTTGGACTCAGTGGATATAAAATACCATGTCACTTACTTGTCCTGGTTTAAACCCCTTTTGAAGACAGATAAAAAACTGATCACTGTTTAATGTACCACCTAATGCAGAAAGAGAATTGATAAATTTGATTCTGGACAGGTACTTGCCATGCTTCTGGGCTTGTGCCAGCTCTGCTCTGTTTCTGTGCAAACCAGCCCTGTGGAGGCACAGCAGCAATGTTGAGGGTAGAGTAGTCTGAAAAAGGAGCACAACCTCATGGTTGCAGAGTCCAGTTCCAGCCACGCAGGAACATTCGGTCTCTGCGATGTCACTGGTGATCGATCCTCGAAGACAATCTACACATAAAGAATAAATGTCATTCACCATCAAAAATAAAAATATAAACCACATAATAACATGAGGAAGCTGAGACCAGGTTTATTAGGTGTATAATAATGCAAATCTACATGTAACTGAAAGCTTGTGAAATTAAGTAGAAATTAATTATATTTAGTCTTAATCCCCTGTCCCAATTTACTCACTGTGAAATATGAACACGAACAAAAGTGAACATTCATCTGTTATTTCACATAAAGTTTTACATACTTACTAATACATGCAAGGGGCTAAAAAAAGAAGGAGTTATGGTGACACCAGCAGATCAGGCACGGACTAAAGGTTACTAATACAAGTTACTGTAAAAATTGAGGAAGTGTTACTCCTAAATCAATTTACAATTCATAGCACTAGACATCAATTACATTTCCAAAAAATACTGAAAATCCAGATACTTTACATGTTATTCCTCTTAAGATATAAACTGATATTCACAAAAGGATAGCATTACTTTGCATTTATACCAGAGGTGGGTAGGGTTGTGAAAAAGTCGCTCAAGATTAGCATTAATTTGAAATAAATTAATTGAGAAGCAGTTTTGTGTAAAAAAATTACACAAAAAGTTCAAATATATCTTGAGAAAATACAACTAGAAAATAGTTTAATCATAGCTGTACTTTTTCTTTTTAGAAATTATATCAGACAAGCCAAAATAAAAAAATAGACTGGACATTTTGGATTTTTATTATTTCTAAGTCCTTAGAGCAGTAATCAATCAAGTCTTTCTCTATGTAGGCAAGAAAAAGAGTTATATTAAAAAGCGTAGTGTATTAAAAGTCAACTTAGAAGTATCTTGTTTTACTCACTTTTAATCAAGTAATTGTGAGTGACTACTACCCACCTGATTGAAATATGACATTTAAAAAAATATTCTGAGCATATACATAAAATTTAACTTATTCATCTTTTACAAAAATCATTCCAGTTGCTTCTCATAAACAATGGTCCACATAAAATGTCTCTGCATTTTCTTTAAAATATATCTTAAAATAGCGACCTCTGCAAGATAGCTACTACAAAAAGAGATTGTCGACTTCTAAATTAGAAATTTTCACAACCTCATGTTAATCTACATCCACTATTGTGCTACTTACCGTTGCAGATAGAGAAAATTTAAGGCAGCTGTCAGAATCGGATTTATCGCCTGTGATTGATTCGTACCATCTTGGTGGTCGCAGCAGGCTCCACCAATCTTCAGAAGGCCTCTAAGTGCTTGTACGAAGCAAACCTGAAATAATAGCACACATTTTACATGTAGTTCAACGTTTAATTATTAGCTATTGCTGAAAACATGTAGCGCAGTTTTTAAATGACTGTACCTGGTGTCCTCATCTGATCCCGCTAAGAGTTGCACAGAAAAACTGTTTCACAGCTGCAGCACCTCCAGGTGTTGCTTGAGCTCCCCGATCTTTTAATGCAGCGTTTTATTCTCCTCGGCCAACTCGTCTGCTCCAGTTGCAACTTTCTCAGTCCCGCGGGAGTCACCAAAAAGTCACACGGTTGAAAATGCTAACTACAAACGTGAGTGTTTTGCGTGGGGATAAATTTGGCAAGCAAGGGAGACATGACAGGAGGAGATTAATGGGTGCCTCCAATCACTTAGGACGCAGAACATAATGCGCGTTAGTGCGCTGTAAAGAAAGCATTTAAATTGTGCTATAAAAAATCCACCAAACAGCGAATCAGCAAATGATGGGCCGTGTTATCAGCAAAGGAACTATAGAACTGTAGTTGTTCCATCTTGAAATGGTTACCAGTGACATTGCAGAACTCCGCCATGTAGCAGACTACCAGTCTTTTAAAACATGACATAAATAGGCCGCTTATCTGAAGCTTAAAATGATAAATGAATAAGAATAATTGCAAGGCATGTTGATTTATAATCCTTTTTAAGTCTGCAGCTATATGAAGCTTTAACCGCTTCTGTTGCGTAAAAGTCCGTCTCGCCTGCATGCCTTTCTGTCTGCGCTCCTGACTGCTTCCTGTAGATTTCAGGAGATTTTTATTTGACTTGTGAGCATCAGGCAGCTGCTATATAAATGCAGGAGACTTCTGCAACTTGAGACTTGGGATAATAGTGCATTTATACTTCAGCATTTTCTGTGAGAGCGCAGCGCAGCAGTCGGAGAATGTTTTCATCTGAGAGGAGTGGGTCTTTCACATCATGACGCATGCGGTGCCTGGAGCATCTTGACTGGTAGAATAATGTTAGTGGCCCACTGCAGCGCTTTGTTATAAATTATTGCGCTAATGAGATGATCAGGTTACCGTTAAAGCCCGAGCTCGATCCGAGACCGTGGACAATGATAGAAATTAAGCCCGGTCGGGTTCGGGCAAAGATTTTCAGCTCTACTGTATATGAGCAGAAAGAAACATGACTGCATAAGAAACTGGAATTGAGTGAATTAAATAATATTCTGTTTAGATACTGATGCAGAAACTTTGCTGTGAGCAGAAGTGGCTGTTAGGGCAGTAAAAATTTTCGCATCAGGCTTGGTGGGGACAAACCTGTCAATCATAAATATTGCTGGGGTTAAAATGACGCCTATGGTCCATACAGAGCAAACAGAGCCAAACGCAGCCCAAATGAAGCAGCCTGTGAGCCTGAGCTCAGGGCACGCAAACCCAGACGTTACAGATACGAATCCTGATACATATTTGTGTATTTCTCTCATGGCAGATGTGTAGCAAAATCCACATGTGTAAAGAGAACCAATCGTGAAGCGGCTTGACTTTTAACCAATGATTTGACTGTGTTTTCAGGGTCTTCTAGTGAAAATAGTTTAGACATTAATGTCTATATATATATTTAAAGATTGGTATACACATTTTAAGATCTTAACACACATTTAAAAATCTTAACACGCATTTGCAGATTTGTCTACACATTTAAAGATCTTAACATGCATTTGCATATTTGTCTACACATTTGCATATTTGAGTACAGATTTGAGTTTTTTTTTTACACATTTGCAAACATGATAACACACAGAAGTTATTTGACACATTTGCAGATTGTAGTACAGACACACAAATCTCATCACGCATTTACAGAGTCTTTTACACATTTGCAAATCTGACTGTGCACACACAAATTGAGATACAGACACACAACTCTGCACACAAATTTGTAGATAATATTGCTACAATAATACCCCCATACAATAACTGAATTAAAGCTGTCTACTCATAATATCCTGGCGGACATTGTGAGTATTGCGACACGTCATTTTCACTGCTGAGCTCCTCGGAGCTGTTTGGTACTCGGATTCTTTTGATTGGTCTATTTTTCTCTTTGTTGAGGTCTTTCTAAGTTATTTTAACACATAAGCACACTACTACACTTATTTCCAGTTGGTGTACTTTACGTTTTGGGAACCCATTGTGCTTCACATGGTTGTTCTTGATGTGCTAAGATCTCGCTAGCTCGTTAGCTTAGTTTCGTAGCAGCTTTTGCTTCATCTCTTCCGTCTCTTTCTCTCTCTGTGGCTCCTCTCTCCTGTTCTCTGTGTCAGATAAGTTACTTCGATCAGTTACCCCCCTCCTTTAGTGATAATGGTAAGTGTAATGTAGTATTTTCGTAGGTTTGGAGGCGAGGGCTGTTCTGACTATGTGTGCTACCTCGTCAGAATGTCCTACCCATAGACTTTAGGGTCCTACCATAGCACGCATTGATATCAGTCGGTGCTAGCCCTCAGAATGTGCTACAGTCATGTTTACATCACGAACAACAACAACTGTTAGCTTTTAATCATTGGAAGATTTTTATAAATGACGTGACTGAAGTGGCATTTTAGCAGTAACATAGCTACAACTTATATGAATAACGAAAACTTTTCTTTCAATAAAGAACATGCTACCTGTTTAATATAAAGCTGAAATAAAGATGCACTAAATACCGTGATCAGAATATCCTACATTTTCTCTAAACGTGAGTAGCACATATAAATGAAATAAAAATCATGATCAGAATATCCTACCTCTTAAGTAGAAGTGGGTAGCACATATAACTGAACTAAAAACTGATCAGAATATACTACCTTTTATATAAACGTGAGTAGCACATATACATGAACTAAAAACTGTGATCTGAATATCCTACCTTTTCTATAAATGTGAGTAGCACATATAAGTTAACTAAAAATCATGATCAGAATATCCTACCTCTTAAGTAGAAGTGGGTAGCACATATAACTGAACTAAAAACTGTGATCAGAATATACTACCTTTTATATAAACGTGAGTAGCACATATACATGAACTAAAAACTGTGATCCGAATATCCTACCTTTTATATAAACTTGAGTAGCTCATATAAATTAAAAACTGTGATCAGAATATCCTACCTTTTCTATAAATGTGAGTAGCACATATAAATGAACTAAAAACTGTGATAAGGTTATATCTTTTCTATAAACGTCAGTAGCACATATAAATGAACTACAAAATGTCGTCAGAATTTACTACCTTTCCTATAAACATGAGTAGCACATATAAATTAAATAAAAATGTGCCCATCAAACCACAGAGGTTTTTATGTTGTGTGTGTGTAGATATATATTATATAGATATTTTAACAGTTTGGATCGCATCTCATAGATCAATCTGTCACTACAGCTGTTTCTCTGGCTGGCCAGGACATCATGGAGTGTTCAGTATTACCCAGAATGCCCTGTAGTTACCTCCTCTCCACCGCAGTTCTTACAGGGTCCAGGTCCTGAGCCAGCACAGCCTTTTTGACCAGTTTGTCCAAACGTCTGCAGTGCTACTTTCCCAGCAGGCAACAGCAGCACACTTCTGTGGACTGTGTTGTAAAACATTTGTAGCATGTTATTGCAGACACTGAAGGACCTTAGCCATCTGAGGAAGAAAAGTGACTCTGTCCCTTCCTGTATGCTGTGTCTGTGGTCCACCCCAGTTCCTGGGCAAAACTACCCCTAGGTATCTGTAGGACTCCAGTCTCTGTTTCCTCCCCATGGATGCAGACTGGCTGTCCTTGTGGTTTAGATCCCCTGAAGTTCATTACCAGCTCCTTAGACTTGATGGTATTCAGCAGAAGACACAAAACAACCCTTATCTGTACAATATCCAGGTTTCTAGTGCATCTATGTTCTACCCACATATACAAATCTTCAGAATGTCTAACAGTAGGGCACAGTAAGAATGAGAGTATCAAACAAGGGGAAACAAAATACATTTATTGAAATTACATAGAACAACAGTACAGATTAACCCTGCAAACATTTTTGCATTACTAAGTTGTGTGTCAGTCTTTTCAGCATGGTCGAACTGCGCTAACCAAACCTCAGAAGTCAATAAGGATCTGTAAAGATCAATTATTGTTGAGGCAGTTACCAACTGATAACAAATCTTTAACAACACTGATCTCAGAGAATCTGTAGCATTATTATGGTGACTAAAATAATCTAATATTGTTACAAAGACAAAACATTTCAATGGAAACACTTTCTACTACAAATTTAGATTATTTATTGCTTAACTCCAAGGGTAAATAGTGAGCTGAACATCGCAGGGACTTTTTCCAAAAGAAGGTGATAGTCTGAAAAAGAGTTCAGGCTGTTTCCATCCTTAAGGGTTTAATGACTGACTGGTCAGCTCATTTATTTTTAACCTGAGCAAGGTTCTGTAGCTGTCAGCATGCTAAAAAAAACACCCATGAATACCATGATATAAAACACAAGACAGTAATGTATTCTGCTATTGAAGTCCTTATGCTATCAACATTATATCAACCAGATATTACATCAGCTTTGGATTCGAGTTTTCTTTGCTTTAAAACTTATATGGATATACTTACCACAACGCATACCAGAGGTCTCCAACAGCCCAAAGTTTAAGGACACATCCAAATCTCCTTAGCTGACATCTTCATTGGTTGGTTTGTTCAGTAATATTTGTCATTATTAAAAATTATTATTTAAAAAAATAATGAGATGCAAAAACAGCTTTTTGGTCGGTTCATTTTTCTCATATCTCTGTTACTGTCCTGTAAGCAGCGTACAGTACATCTCTGCTGAGATCAGGGACACAGGATTCTGTAAAAAAGAAAAAGAAAAAAAAAAGACCACATTGGTTTAAATACATACAAATAAAGCACATGTCCAAAATACTCCACAGGAATTATATTGTCTAATTTTTATGATGATGAACTGATTAAATTAATCTTATTGTTCCAGCGGCTCCAGGAAGTGATGTACAGACTGCTGAGGTATAGAGGTGGGGTTAGGTATGTTGCATGATGCGCTTAAAAGCTCTGCTGAGATCCCAAAATAGTTTGTTGCTTTCTTAAAGTTTAAAATTCCAGACTTGCAGACAACATACCTGTTCAACAAATAAAACATGCTTTTTTAAATGAGCAATCTTGATGTGTGTGGGCAACAAATAGTACAGCGTCTATCTCTCCCTCTGTTCAGCAACAGATTGTGTCTTTGATTCACCAGATCTTCGCTCCTATTCTAATGACCCACACATCAGAGTCAGCAATGACCTCTGAAATTGTTCCACTGAAATAGTAGCACTGATTTTCTCAGTTGTTTAAATACTTTTTTGCAGCAATATAACACAAATTATTTAAAAGTCATGCAATGTGAGTTTCTGTATTTAAAGAAAAATTCTCTCTCACAGTGGAGATGCTCCTACAATGTTTTAGACCCCTCCATCATTTCGGAGTGGGAGAACTTGAAAAATCACAGGTTGTTCAAATACTTGTGTTCCTCACTATATAACTAGATTAATAGAATAATAAGAAGAGATTTTACGAAACCATTAGGTTAAACAGTTTAAAACTGCTAAACAGATTGCATCACATAACTGCTTTTACCCACCTATCATCACTTGAAACCCAGAGCTTCATGACTGTGCGCCAACATAATATAAAGATAGTTACTACAACAATAAACCGTGATAGTATTTATCTGGTATTTATCTGTAGATGGCGGATAAACTCTGGAAAGATGTTACTGTAAACAGCTAATAAGTACCCTATAGCCTATACTAAGCCAGTAAAATGTGATGCACACAGGAGAGCTGAAAAACGTTTTGTTTCACTTCATTCCAAACCTTAAAAGAACATTTACTTTTACTTAATAATAATAAACGCACCTGGTGACGCCATGTTACGCTACACAACCGAGCAGACAGCTCATCTACCTTCTCAACGGGCTCCTTTTGCATGTATTTAGGATGTTTTAAGAAAAATTTATTATTACTCCAAATTATTGAATAGTAGTGTTAGGATAGGCACAAATAGCAAACAAAATAGACCGTATTTGTCGCAATTCACGCAGTCGACTCTAAACAATGGGGAGAGTTTAATTGTTTACATGAAGTTTAACACTATCACAGACACGAAAGATAAATCCTACAAAGGCTGTCATGTAGCGAAATAACAGCTTAAAGAAGGTCAGTTAGAAAGTAATTTGAATAAAACTTACCTTAATCCCCCACGAAATAAAACAGACGAAACGCAGGTAGGATGATCTGATGACAGCTTCGCTGAGTCAGCAGTCTTTGAAGTGAATTTGAAAGTGCGCATGCGCAGTGCTTACAGGGTAGCATGGAATGTGGGGTAGCACAGAAAGTCAGAACACCGACATCCATCCCACTTTGGATGGAGCAGTTCTTCTTTCTAGGAATCTGGACAGATTTATTAGTCCTTCAAAACACTGACAAACCAAGGTCCAGACCAGGAAGCAAAGTCGTAGTTTAACATATACACTCAACAAAAATATAAACGCAACACCTTTGTTTCTGCTCCAATTTTTCATGAGATGGACTTAAAGATCCAAAATTCCTTTTATTTCCTTTAATGCCTTTTATTGTGGGCAGTATAAGGTACACCTGTGCACTAATCATGATGTCAGATCAGCATCTTGATGTGGCACACCTGTGAGGTGGGATGGATTATCTCAGCAAAGCAGAAGTGCTCACTATCACACATTTAGACTGATTTGTGAACAATGTTTGAGAGAAATGGTAATATTGTGTATCTGGAATGAATTTTAGATCTTTAAGTTCATCTCATGAAAAGTGGGAGCAGAAACAAAGGTGTTGTGTTTATATTTTTGTTGAGTGTACTAATTATATATACAGTCTATGAGTTAACCCAACTCCCTGCAGCTTCTGTACTGTTACCCACTGAATACCCCATTGAGACAGTGTCTTGCCCACAGCCCAAATCAAATAGACTAAAAGTTGACAGGACAAAAGCAAACTATGAATATCTTATTAAAATAAATACGAATCAGACCAAACAAGGAAATAGGGCAATTAGATGTGGTTTATTAAACATAAGATACCTCTCCTCAAAGACTTTATAAGTAAACTAAAGCTTTTTTGAACATCTAATCCATAGTTTTCCTAATCCAAGCTGCAAAACTTTAAAACCACTTTTGTTTGTGGTTTTGTATCGTCCACCAGGCCCTTACTCTCAATTCTTGGACCAGATCTCAGATTTTTTATCTGATTTAGTTTTAAACACTGATCAGGTAATTATAATAGGGGATTTTAATATTCACATGGACACTGAAAGTGATAGCTTAACTGCAGCCTTTAATATTATCTTAGACTCAATTGGCTTTACTCAGAAAGTGAAGGGACCCACACACTCTGGTCGGCACACTTTAGACATTGCACTGACATACGGCATTGAGTGTGATGAACTAATAGTCCCCCATTAATAGAGGTAAGTAAAAACAAACCTAGGTTTCTTTTTAGTACAGTTGCCAAACTTAGAGTCTTAGCTCTGTTGAGCAAACGATTCCCCCCTCTCTCAGTAGTGATGACTATATGGAATTCTTCATAAATAAAATAAATTCTATAAAAAATGAAATCATTGGCATTCTCCCAAACTTGATTAACATTCAGTAAATGAGGCAGTATCAGAAAGAACTGTAGAACCATGTCTATGTCTGTACCGTTTTGATTCTGTTGAACTTTCGGAATTATCACAAATATTAGCTTCATCTAAACCCTCAACTTGTATGTTAGACCCAATACCAACCAAATTATTTAAGGAAGTGTTCCCTCTGGTTACTGGCCCTATTCTAGACATGATGAATCTATCTTTAATAAATGGATATGTGCCTCAGGAATTTAAGGTTGCTGTAATTAAACCTTTACTTAAGAAACCCTCCCTGGATCAAGATGATTTAGCTAACTACAGACCTATATCTAACCTTCCTTTCTTATCCAAAATTCTTGAGAAAATAGTTGCTAATCAAGTATGTGAGCATCTAAACAGCAACAACCTGTTTGAGGAATTTCAGTCAGGTTTTAGAGCTCATCATAGCACTGAAACAGCACTGGTAAAAGTTACTAATGATATTCTAATGGCCTCAGATAATGGATTTGTGACTGTTCTGGTCTATTTAGATCTTAGTGCTGCTTTTGACACAGTCGATCAAGCATGTCTGAAAGACATAAAACCTGGATGACTCTGAATTTTCTACTTTTAAATTCAGACAAGACAGACATTGTCTTTGGACCAGAACCTTTAAAAAGGAAACTGCTAAATCAATCACTTAATCTGGATGGCATTAATTTGGCCTCTGGTAATAATGTACAGGCCCAGAAACGCTGGCCACCCGCCGCGGCCACCCGCCGACACCCCAATGCGCACGCACGGCAAGGGGCCATTGGGGAGCCATCGACAAGAACCAGCCCAGGGTGATGGAAAAAGCAGCAGTGTCCGCCGACCACCAGCCGACCACATCCCTCCCCCAGCCGGCAGAGGCCCCCCACACCGGCCAAGCCCCGGGCACGGCGCCCCAGAGCCCCAGGCCCAGCCCAGACCCCCCCAGAGCAGCACAGCACCAGGCCAGTAACCCTTGTCCGCCAGCACAACCCCCCTAAGGCACCGCATGCAGCTTCTAGGAGTCACCACACAAAGTCCCACCCCAGGTGAGAGCCACGGCACCTACCGCCCCAACCGCAAGCGGACCCAACCCCGAGGACCCCTTGCAGACGCCACCAACCCTTAAGCTCCACATCGGCAACCGTGTCCCACAGAACAAAATCAAGGGCCCCCCCCACTAGGTGATGGAGCTGATCAAGGGAGACCAGAAAGATTGATCAGATGTGGAGGCAGATGCCGTTTCTAAACCAATGTAATCCAGAAGGAGATCTCTCTACTGAATAATATTCAGAGTGTTTTTATGTTTCCAGTTCAAGAGGATATTTTTCTTAGCAATGCATAAGGCAATGTGAACTAATTGCATAGACTTTGTATCCATGGTAACTTTATCTAAATTTCCCAGCATGCAAACTGTGGGAGAAGGTGTGATATTACATTTCAGACACTTTGATAGGTCTTCACATATTTGGTACTAATACTTCTTGACAGGTGGACAGAACCAAAGAGCATGAATATAATTGTCTGGTAGATTGCTTGTACATTATAAACAGGTATTAGACTGCGTAAAACCAATCTTGAACATCCATTGGCCTGTATAATGTACTCTATGAAGGATTTTATATTGTATTAATCGTAGATTAGGATTTTTAATAAATTTAAAGGTTCTTAAAGAAATCTGAGACCAGAGGGTTTGGTCAAATGAGATGGACAAGTCCATCTCCCATTTTGAAATAGGAAGGGCTATTGATTCATCTATTCTATTTAATGTTTTGTATATTTTAGATAGCAGTTTGGGAGGGTTAAGATTAAGAAAGTCTAAAACTTTTCCTGGAATTTGTAAATCAACTGTATTGAGCCTAAATTTATTTTTTATAATTGATTTAATTTGTTGATATTCTAAGAATTTATTCTTGTTAATTCCGTATTGTGTAACCAATGTATTAAATGGGATAAAGTCTGTTCCATCAAACATATGCTCCAGGTATTCAATTCCTTTACAACTCCAGTTTGGAAAGTTGATCATGCATTTTTTTTGTAAGATATCCGGGTTGTTCCAGATGGGTGTACGCCTGCATGGGACTAGTAAGGTCTCTGTCATTTTAAGAAATTCCCACCAAGCTGTCAGAGAGGAGCTGATACTAATACTTTTAAAACATTCATTTTGTTTTATATTTGAGCTAATAAATGGTAGATCTGAAAGTTTTATCTTATTGCATAGTGTCTGTTCAACATCTACCCAGGGCTCATCGAGAGAAATGTGTGTTAACCACCTTGATGTGTATTGGAGCCTGTTGGCTTAGGAATAATGACGAAAGTTTGGTAGGTCTAGACCTCCTTTATCTTTGGACTTCTGTAATGATTTTAAGCTGATACGTGGGGGTTTATCTTTCCAAAGAAATGTAGAAACAGAAGAGTCCAGAGATCTAAACCAATCAGGTGATGGTTTGATTGCGATCATTGAGAATAAATAATTGAGTCTAGGCAAAACCATCATTTTTATTGCAGCTACTCTTCCATTAAGTGATATGGGAAGGGATTTCCATCTAGCCAGATCATCTTCCACTTCTTTTAAAAGTGGGACGTAGTTTAGCTTTGATAAGTCTGCCAGTCTTGGTGAGATATGGATACCTAGATATGTAATATTTCCTTACCAGAGTTGCACAGCAACGGGACCTTGGAAAGAACAGTTGATTGGGTGGACTGTAGATTTTAACCAATTTATATAATAGTCTGAAACTCTTGAATAAGGTTTTATCAACTCGATTACCTGAGAGAAAGAAGTTTGTGAATGCTGTAGAAAAAGTTGTACATCATCTGCATACAGACTAATTTTATGTTCTATTTTGTTGCATTGTATACCCTTAATATTATTATTTTCCCTGATTGCTGGTGCTAATGGTTCAATAAAACATCCCTGCCTGGTACCTCTCTGAAGGAAAAACCTTGATGATGGGAGCATGGTGGCGCAGCTGGTAGCGCAGCTCAGGGTGTGGTTGTTCCTCCATATCATCAGCACCCACACCCTGGGTGGGGTTGGCGAAAGGGCCTTTCTGTGTGGAGTTTGCATGTACTCCCCATCACCTTGCGACCCTTTCCGAGTCGCAAGGTGATTCGACCACCCCCCCTTTTCCCTGGGGTTTGCTATCCTCCCACATATACATTATATATTAACTACATTATATATTACTATATATATATATATATATATATATATATATATATATATCATATAGTCATATAGTATATCTGCCTATACCCACTAAACATTAGACGTCATATGAACGTACAGATCATGTCTATATTGCGTCGACGGTCCAAGACCAATTCCAATTCTGGACTACTAAATGACGTGCAAATCCACTATTTGGACATCTAGTCATGACCCCATTTGGACGTCAATATACAGTTTAACATTTTAACCGTGAACTATGTGACTGTTTTCAACGTCATGGAGACGTCTTCACACAGGTACAGGAAAATGGTGTTGACACTTTTTATTCATGTCAGGAGGTATTAATTCCTATATCAAGATATTAAAATTGTTAATATTTAATAATAATTTTGTTTCTTTGACTATTTATTTGTTTGAGTACATGCTGGTTTGTTATTTGTTTAAGTTTAGTTTAGTTGTTGTAGTCCGCAAAGACTCATGGCTAATCTGTTCATGTTAATTGTAGAATTCCACCATTTCACATTATAATTTATGTTCCAAATGTAGTCATGTTCTTTAGTTATATTTTGAGTTATGTTGTTGTCAGTGTTTGGTTGCGTTTTCCCCGCACCGTCTTGGAGATGGTAGTTTACGGGAGTTAGGAGTCTGCATCGAGAAACTGTCAATCTGCTCTAATTAATACTGAGCGTGCACAAAACTCTACCCCCTAGTGGGTGTACAGAGTGAACGATGACAGAAGTCATGTTTCTAGTTCACTTGTTCAAACTGTCCTCCAGTCTCCTGAAAGTTATAGAAATGATACAAAACAATGTCTAAAATTAGTCTCAATTTGATGTTGAAAAGACGTCTAAAATAACCACATTTGGACTATAAAAAGCCTTTGTACAGATGTCCCATAGACGTGTACATTAGACGTGCAGTAGACGTCCAAAAAAAGACATAACCTGGCGTTACAAAACAACCCCTTCAGCAGACCAAAATTGGACATCCAAAAATGACATAAAAAATACATCACTCTGACATCTCATTCTTTAGTGGTTATATATATGAGTACAGAGTTACAAAGGGATTTTGTATGGATTTGTGTCTCTGGGGCGCTGAGACAATATAATCCTCCCGGATAATTAATAGTCATATGCAGTCATACAGTCATACCACAACCACTAACCTAACTCATTATTAAAAGGCACTTTATTAAAAAAAGACTTAAAGCATAAATGGATGAGAGATTTAAAACATAATGTTGGATACTTATTGCCCCCTCTGGTTTTCTACAATTCAGCTGTTCCTACACGTAGGTATGCACCATGGATTTGCCACATGAAGGCCTCAGGAGGCTCGTCACTAATATATACTTATATATTTGTTTGAAGATAACAGATGTTTCTGCTATTATTGTGATTGTTAACCCAGTTTTATCTCAGTATTTTTCTCCCCATAGAAGCGTCACATGGTCTGGTACCCTACTCAACTACAATGCCCCATGCTGGATGGGGAACATCGGTCCAGATGATGCTCAAAGTCACAGAGCATCCTCCATGCTGTCTCTTCTCAGACCCACAGACGGTCTCGGCGATGACCGCTTGTACTGAGCCAGGTTCTGCCAGAGGTTTCTTCCTGTTAAAGGGGACTTTTTCCTCTCCACTGTCGCTACATGCTTGCTCAGTATGAAGGATTGCTGAGGAATTGCTGTGGTTGGAGTCTGCATGATCCGGGCACAACCTCATCGCTATCTACTGGGATTCCTTACATAAAAAAACTTTTAACTGATTGGAATGTTTGTGTAATTGTACTGAAACAACTTTTGTTGTAAAGTGCCTTGAGATTACATTTGCTGTGAATTGGCACTATATAAATAAAAGTGTATTAGATAATAACTGATGTTTTGCCCTGAGATAATGAGTTATTTATACTAATATATACTTGTATATTGGTTTGAAGATAACATATGTATCAGAGATGGAGAAGAAACTGAATACAGAGAGCTGGTGGACTGCTTTGTGGCATGGTGTGGAAACAATCATCTTACCTTGAATGTGAACAAAACAAAGGATTGTAGCTTTCAGAAGAAACACGTTTAAGTCAGACTGTCTCCATCATGGGAGAAGAAGTGCAGGTGGTTTAGGAGTATATCTCAGAGGTCACCTGGACAACAGACTGGACTGGAAAATCAACAGTGAAGCTGTCTACAAAAAGGGACAGAGCAGACTCCTTTTTGAGCAAGCTGAGGTCCATCAAGGTTTGCAGCAATATGCTGCAAATCTTCTAGAAGTCTGTTGTGGAGAGTGTCATCTCTTCGTCCATCATCCGTTGGGGTAGCAGCATCGAAGCCGGGGACCTAAAACGGCTAAACAACCTGATAAAGAAGGCTGGTTCTGTTCAGGGGACACCTGTGGAACAACTGGAGATAATAATGCAAAGAAGGATTCTTCATAAAGTCAAAAGGATTATAGACAACCCTGAGCATCCTCTTCATGAGACTATCCTACAGTAACAGACTATCTTCAGTCGAAGGCTTCCTCAGTTTCGCTGCAACACAGACCGCTACAGAAAATTCTTTCTCCACTCAGCCAATGATGGCTGAGTGGAGACTACCATGAGGTCTACAACCCCTTGAAAAATGAATTAGCAATGAGCTACAACAACACTTAATTTCTCCCTGGGATCAATAAAATGTTTTTGAATTTAATTAAATGGACCAGTGTTGTATAAGGCCATTTATTTACTGGGTTTAATTCTTGAATACCTAATATTTCTGCTTTTTCTGATTGTATTTATTTAGGTGCTAGTTTTTTATTATGTCCAATGCCGTTCTGCGTTTATGTTGTACAGTGAATAGTTTTTGTTAAAAAGTTTGAATGCAGAGATCCCTCAATGCTGTGCCCGTCTGTCTTTCATTGGCTGTCTGCAACATGTTTGAAGTTGGGTCGTTGATTTAATTTACACAGGAAGATTACTTACAGATCCACCATTTTTATTTGACCACCACTGTGGTCAGGTTGGTTCATTTCCTCTTACCAACAGATTTTTGTTCCTACTCACCCCGCGAACTAACCACAACTAGTGCTGACTGACACAGACCATCCCCTATTCGGAGCCAAGAGATCTGGAGTTAGTCCAGCCTCTATGTTCAGATGATGGAATAAACAGAGCTATTTGAGATGTTTACAGTTTGGGACAATCTTTTAGAACCTAACCCTGCTTTAAAGTCTCCACATCTTACTGCCTGACCCTACTGTTGTGTTCCTTGGTCGTCAGGATGCCGGTTTTCCCTTATGTTGAAACAATATTGACTTCCTAACACTGGTACTTACTATATTGAGTGAATGCAATCCCAAGACAATGGAGGACAGCATTGTGCACGCCAGCCAGAAATACTTTTCTTCATAATACTTTAAAAAGGTGTTTTGATTTTTCCTTTTGTGTGAAATATTAAAATGAAGCTGACCTTTAATTTTCTGTAAAATATTGATTCATGGGATTTACACCATTATTTATACTTATTAATTAAATTTGTCTTAAAAAACGTTGAGTTACTTGCTAAACATATATTTAAATTTCAATACTAAAGGTAAAATCATGACTTGAAATTGGATCGGATTTGACATTAAAGATTGGATCGTCATTGGAGATCTTGAATACTGATCGGGACATCCCTAATGAGATTATATTACACACAAATGACTTTTGTAATGAGGTAACTTCTGAAGACAAATGGTTGCACTGCATTTTATTGTTTTTGTTCTTTATGCATAAAGAAAAGATGTCTAGACTAGACAGAAGCAGGTGTGTCCAACACAGGATCAAAACGCTTCCTGTAAGAGATGAGAAGCATCACATCATGATTTCATTGCATCCACAGATTCTCACAATATTAAGTCATATGCTGAACATATGACCTTTTATAGCAGGTGCTCAGATACTCACCTATCTTCTGTTAAGATCATTCAAAACCGTTTCTCATTTTGTACTCATGTACATCTGTGCTGTGCTGTTTTAAAAGCTGTTGGATAAAGGCAGAAAGCTTGATGTCAGTCATATAAACCAGTTGGATAAAATTATCCACACCAACACTCAATTTTAGAATAAAAGATACCTCCCTTCCTGTTATTAGGTAACAAATAAAAAAAAACATAATTAAAAGCTATAATACACCCAGGAAGATTTGTGATTAGGTCTTCATATGCTCATGATGTTTTAATAAATATTTTTTTGTCATCCTAATCTCTGACCACAAGCATGTAGTTTCTGTGCCTTGTTATGTATCTTAGTGCCGGAACATAGGTACTCACCAGGCCCCAGAGAAAAGCTGATGATCCAAATGCAAGACCAACTCGCAGCCAGTTGGGGTTGGCTGTGTCTGCCTTGGAGCTTGTGAAGGCTGATCTGGATCCAGCTGAAAGAATACGCACACACAGAGATTTTAATGAAAAATAGACACTACCATTAAAAAGGAAAAAAAACAACAAGAAAGCAAGAAATCTTGAAAATAATTTTAAACCAGGGGCGATTTTAGACCATTTTGGGGGGTGCTTTAGCACAACTGAGTCAAAGCACCCCTAAAGTTGGAGAATTTTTTTTTTTTAACAATTTGCCTTTTTTAACAAAAGACAAACGTGTAAAAAAACCATACACTATTGCTTGAAATAAGACTTTTTAAGTCTTATGTTGGATGCAATTGCTGATATAAAAGCCAAGGTGCTACGGACTAAGTGACTGGATGCCCATTGACATTATATCTGCTGTTGTGTTAAAATGTACAAAACAGTCAAATGTTTCTTGCCTGGCCAGACAGCTCTCTGGGTGCTCAGCACCCCTGAATGTCTTATCCTAGAATCACCCCTTCTTTAAAAATAAAAATAATCTGAATGAGGAGTTGGTCTTATCTTTGTTTTGATCACAGCTAAAATGCATAATTTTAAACTTTGGAAAAACATTTTTTGGATTGGTCAGATCAGAGCAAAATCAAGCAGAACAGTCTAGCAGTTCTAACCAGTGTATGAGATTGGACAGTAGTGCAATTATAAAGTTGATGCCATCTAATCCATTATTTTGAAATTTAATGGAGTTTGTTTACATAGCGCCAAACAAGTCTAGGGGTATTTTCCAGCTTAATTTATCCATATCAGTCATATGATAGAATGAGAATTATTGTCCCGCTACATACAATCGAGTTCATTATTAACACAATACAGCAGATCCATCAATGAAGTTGGGTAGAAAATGTTCAGTATTTCAGCCATGACAGTTACCTGGTTGCGGGGATTATAATATAAAGGCAGCCGTGGTTACATTCAAACATTGATTTCCATGATTTACTGATTTAAACAAGCTGCACTAAATGTATCACGGTTACCACTGCAGTCTAATCTTAAGCGTCTTCTTCTATAGCTATATGATAGTGCTGATGCTAAGCTAAGGTCAGGCGTCAAAACAACCTCGGTGTTTTAATGAAAGATAAACACAATGAACTTCCATCACTTTTAAAAGCCATGTTGTCACTGACTTACCCTTCTTAATAAGAACAGCGCGGGATAACAAGAGACTGAAAGTCATTTTAGCAGAAACAGCTATCTTGGTACAGCGTTCAATGTTATCCGAGATTGACTACAGTTGATTGCAGAGCATGGAAGGCCTAACTCACAGAGCGCCGAAACATGGATGGAATGTACCTTTGAAAAAAAAAAAAAAAGACGTGCACGCGCGCGCGCGCGCCCCCACACAAACTGAGTTATGGGTTAATTATTGCGCTATTTTATTTCAAATATAAGCCTAATTTGGATGAGTAAAGTGGATGAGCAGAGAAACTGAACTCTTTTAAATCTAAAATAAAAACATATCTATTTAGACTTGCCTTTGAGTAACTGAAAGGATTTTGCTTTCTATTCTTTTTAATTACTATTATTGCATTTTATTATTTTCTTAATGTTTGTACTCAATGCTTTTAAATGATTCTTTTTAATAATTGCTATTGCTTTTTATTCTTTTCATCCATACTTTTAAATGCTGCATTGTTGTTTCTTTTTCTCAAATCATGTAAAGCACATTAAATTACCTTGTGTTGTAAGTGCGCTATTCAAATAAAATTGTCTTGGCTTGTCTACAATTCGGTATACATGCTGAATAGGTAATACATACATTACAGGATGAATAAACCTCTGCTTGGGACTCCTCTCTTATGCCCCTTTTTCACTAGGGCCAGTGCAGTACAGTATGTAACGGGTCAGTACGGGCTGGAACGGGTAGGTTGTTTTTCCGTAACCATCTCAAAAGAACTGTAGTGGGCAATGACATGGGCAGGCATAGCATAACAAAAGCTCCAGCAAAGTGCAGTCACAACAAAAGCTCCAGCAAAAAGCATCTCTCTTTTCCATAGCTCAGAGTGATCTTGCCACCTTGTTTTAGTTGGAAATTAAATTCAAGTCAGCCCCAGGACAGGGTAATTGCAATAAAAGCAGGTTTTTGAAAATATTTTTTATCATTTGCAATTACTTCTTATAAAAAATTTTTTTAAAAAGCGGTAGGAAAAAATGGATTGAAATCAGAAATCGGATTTGGTATGAAAATCAAATCAAACTTTATTTATAAAGCGCTTTTCCAACTATTTAGCTTCTCAAAGTGCGTTACAGGTTAATATGACCCCACAAACCCTACCCTTGCCAAACCCAAGACTAATAGCATCGCAAATTCTAAAATATAAGATAATGATAAGATATGATAAGATAAAAATGCAAAGCAGATTAATTAATAAATAATAATCATTTAAAAGCTCGGCTAAAAAGCCTAAAAAGTCTTGAGCCTGCTCTGAAAAACATGAATGTTCTCTGTGGCCCTGAGGTCCTCTGGCAGCCTAAAATCGATCCTAAAACATACAGCGAGCAAATGAAGTGATTAAAATACCGGTGTACTGTGCTCCCGCCTCCTGGTCTTCGTCAGGACACAAGCTGCTGAATTTAAAAAAGCTGCAAACTTGAGGTAGTCTTTTTCGGAAGACCAGAAAGCAGGGCATTACAATAATCATTTCTACTGGTGATAAAAGCATGCATTAGCGTCTCTGTATTTGTCCGAGTGAGAATTGGGCGGACTTTGGTAATGTTCTTTAGGTGATAAAAACCTATTTTTGTAATATTTTCAGTGTCAAAAATGACGCACAGGTTCTTCACTTGTAAAGAAGAATTAAAAGACATTGATTGTAGTTTTGGTAAACATTTCTCTCTCTGAGCCTCAGGACTGGTGACTAAAACGTCAGTTTCGTCCTGGTTGAGCTGCAGAAAGTTTTCTGTCATCCAGGATATGATGTCTCAAATTGCAATCAAAAAGTGTATCCATTGGCGAAAATAATTTGAGACTTCATTTTTAAGCCATATCATCCAGCCCTACCTCCTAGTGTCTGTAAATATTCACCCTCTATACTGAACCTTTAATCCTGTAAAATAAGGGAGTTTTGGTCCTTGTTTAATAATGTTAATCAGGGGAATCATATTTTGACACGGAAATACATAAAATACTGCATTGAAAAATCTCAAATTAAAAGTAGCCTACTGCTCTGCCATTAAAATTGTGTTTTTCGTTTCATTTATTTCATAAAACTTCCAACATGGCATGTTTTCCTTCCAGATTTTACAGCATCTCAGTAAAAATATGATGATCTGAGAGACATGCTGAACATTGAGAAGACCTTGTGCATTTTGGGGGGGCAAATGAATCAACAGAATTATTATTCCTCCTATCTTCATTAATTTATTGACCGTCCACACTGTTCAGCACTAAACATACAGAACTGATCTGGCTACTGTCTTGATGTCAGAACTTAGTTTAAAAATAAAATATATATAATATTTTTTTTAATCTAGAAAAAGTATTTTTTCTGAAATCAGAAAGAATGTCTGTGAACCTGAATCTACTGTGGAAAAAGACTTTAAGCACTGCACTACCGGGACACAAACCTGGATCTAGCAAACGGGAGTCACCAACACTAACAACTTAGCCAACATGACTACATAATGCTGTTTAATTTGTGACTTACACTGATTTCTTTTTAAATTTAGGATGCTTGCAGTTAACTACAGTGTGCTGCTTCTTTGAAACTTTAAGCTCCCCTCTGAGACAAACAAACAACTCCAGACCAATCAGTTGCTACCGCCGCTCGGTAAGAGTGAGAGAGATATCATATTGCCGGACCAATCAGTCCATAGGTGGGCGTGTTGGGTCACTTCGGAACGCTTTGAACCAAGGCAGAAGTAGTTCAAAAAAAGGGGTCGGCTGGGGTCGGTTCGGAATGAACGCAGATATTGGAAACACGGCAAAAGCGTTCAAAAGCGTCCCGTTCCATACCGTACCGGCCCTAGTGGAAATACAGCATTATAGTCTTTGTTATATTATATCTATGAGCATCTGTCAATGAGGGATCTACATATATTATGTCTATGCTTCTCTTATTTTTGAATTACGCCGGTTTCTGCTTGAGACTTCCAACGTGAATTGGATTTTTGACGACACCCTTGTCGGCCATTGTAACTGCAGCTGGTTCCCTCTCACATAAAGGGCACGCTGGCCTGAAGGAGTTCAAAGCTGGTCCAAAGCATACCAAATGTTATTTACAATGGGGGTGGAGGGGGGAGGGTATGAGTACCTGCCCCTTTCCTCCATGTTGCCCCAATTGCCCTTTTTGATAGAAAATATATATATATTTTTTTGGAGTCTGCATGCTTGTGGAGGCCTGTCAACATTGAACAACATTTAACTATTAATTATTTAAAAACAATTTAGCTAAACATAATTATTACACTGCTGTCAGTCACATGATTACCTTTAACCAATGCTCATTGTGCTTCTTGCCTCCACATCTCAGCTGCTTTCATTTGCAAATAAGGCTGCTTGTAATAGGGTGTACACAATAATAGCTACAAGAGTTTAGATTACTTTTGTTACTTAATTACCATATATATATTGTATTCTTCTTAAATTGTGTGGAACTGCGGACAAAACATTATCTCTCCTTTTACTATTATAGAAGAATAGAATAGAATAGAATAGAATAATCCGCTGAGTACAGCCTGGTCAAGAGTAGACGGACAAACAAAAATTAAACATACAGATACACGCGTACCGTGGCATTGCAGCCAGCTTTAAGCAGTACACCACTTGGCAAACATATGTGAAAAAGATTACATCAGGTGATTTGTGGGGTGGAGGGGATATAAAAAGCGCTCATCTTTTATCTTGATTCCTTATTGGGAAGCAAGACCAAGACGACAGAAAAAAACACACCTCTAAACATTTAACCACATACACAAATATTCACAGTAAGACTCAGTTGTGATGGAGAGGTAGGCAGGGGATCCTCAGTTTGCACTGAGGTGGGAGGGAGCTCATGGGGAACAGTTAGAACAGTGATAACAAGGAAGTGTGTGCATGTGTCAGGGTGTCTGTCCGTTTTTGCATGTGTGTGTGTTAGTAGTCAGTAGCCCATGAACTCCATATAGCTCAATCCCACAATCTGTTCGCCCATAATGTAATTTGCGTCCTTGGAGAGCTGAGCCAGCGAGTTGAAGGTGTGTGTGTGTGTATGTGTATGTGGGGAGGGCAATCCGTCTAGATTCACATTCAAAGGAGTATGTTTGGTCTAAGCTGAATTCCAATTATGGCTGGTGACGTTTGTCCCAAGCCCATGGTAGAGGGGGGCTCAGAACTGGGCTCAAAACAATCATGTAACGGCAGAGAATATTTAAAATAATATACCTACATGTATGCTGACTGAGGGATCAGGAAACCTGGTCGAAGAAAAATAATTGACAGCCTTAAAATCTCAGCCTTCAAGGGGAATCATACATACAATTGAAGGCTTACTAGGCCATGGCTAAAACCACTACGACCACCATGACAATTGGGTTTTCGCAGCTACTTTGTCTATTTACACCTAAACAAAGGAAGAAAACAACTCACTTAAAGAGTAACTGAACCCCATCAAAAAGCATTATCCTGCCCACAGGCATCCTTTGAAAAATTCTACCAAATTTGGCAGGGCCACGAAGCACGGAGGGGCATGGCCAAGTGTGAAGGATCGGTGCGAGGGGAGGACACGGGGTGTGGTCTGGAAGACAATCACAGCTGAATCGAGTTGAATTAATATGGCATGGGACTGCCGAGCTCCACAAAGCCTTTGGAGGCTTTATGGAGTGCAGCGGCCAAACGCAGTTTTATTCTGCGTTCACACCGCCCCAAATGCCAGCGTCAGTTGTGGCAAGATTACATGTAAAGTCTATGGTCGAGTGCGTCAGAGGTCCGTCAGGGGCTCTGCGGTGCGTTGTGTACGTTAGCTCCATCAACTTCACTTGTGCTCCATACGGCAACGCAAGCAATGCAAGAAACGCAGAAGTTCAGCAAGCTGAACTTTTGACGGACCCAACGCAGTTAACGCAGTGTGGCAACAAATCAGAGCATATCACTGTAGTGATGTCACTATACACGTATTTTGAATGAAGCGGGATGAGAAAAAACAGTTTTAACAATGGAAGACAAGCTGATCGTGGCCGTCTGCAATCGCGAAATCAGAAATAACGAAGACAGATGGTCAGGCGCTCCTCGGGAGGAATACAGCGCCTGTAGTTGCTGTCCTGGTAGGAGATTTGAGCTCCGTTGTGGCGCAGGACTTCACCAAACTGGGCACGGGACAGATGGAAGTACCGCTGAAAGCGAACCTCATCCATACGTAGCTCCTGGAGCAAATGGTTAAACTCCCCAAACTAAGAATGTATCTGAATAATGGGGTGAACCCAAAATTGGCGCTTATTTAGCAAATAAAGCCAAGCCACTCTCTCGATACTATCCGCCATAGTTCAGAGGGTCCAGCAACAGAAAAAGCCCTGCCCACACGTTCTTTTGTCCTCAGATGAAGGGTTGGATGCTTTTTAGGACATGCGTCAAACTACTACCGTCAAACGGATGTGGTCTGTACGTAGCATTATTCGAGCCGCTAGCTGAGTCAGCGCTGTTTGAAGCCGGCAGCATGTATAGCAAACAAAGCACAGAGAGCCTAGCGCCAGCATCAATGCAAGTAGCTTCGGAGGGAACTACCTCAGCTTTTGTTTCCTTATGCACGGTGTGTTTGAAACATATAGGTTATATCTTATTGCTTTAAACCACTTCAACGTTGTGGTCCTCAAAAGTACGATATACGGATTTCAGGTTCCTCTGTTTCTCTCAGCATGCTTTTGTGCGCAGGTGGTACAAGATAAGCAATTTCAACTCGTAACGGGGCAGGACGAGTGTGTCTGAGAGAGGGAGGGCGTCTCTGTGAGACCATGTCTTTGACGTATATAAGGGAAAAGATGTACCGCTCTCAGCCAACCACAACATTTTTTTTTCAATTAAAGACATATAAAAGAACTACAGGTGATTTTAATTTGCTGGGTTAGAGAACGAGTATAAAAGGGCTGGACTCACTGACAGCTGAAATCAAGGCCATGCGGCTCCGAAGCCCCGCCCCTTATGCGCGTGCACAACTTGAAATGACAATCAGCTCAATGAAGCTGACAACAGGCAGCACTGAAAAAAGATTAACTTTGACAACAAAAGACGGGCATTGAAAAAAAGGTGAGTAAATTGCTTTAAAGCATTTTCGAGTTTCATTGAATTTTTGATCACTTTCAATTTTTGTTTCAATTTTATTACAGAAATTTTCACTGCATTTATTTCAGATTCAAAATCAGTTTTCAGTTACAATTATATTTTTCAATGCCAATTTTTATTTTCAGTGCCAATATTTATTTTCGGTTTCATCTTAAACTGGTATCATTCTGACCCCATAGAGAATTTCTTTAAAATAAGTGCTGTACTGCTGCGATGGACTGGTGACCTTTCCAGGGTATACCCCGCCTCTCGTCCATTGACAGCTGGAGATAGGAACCAGCCCCCTCGCGACCCCTTGAGGATTAAGCGGTTCGGAAAATGGATGGATGGATGGAAGTGCTGTACTGTTATATTGTTTGCTAATAAAACAAAACAAAACACAAAAAAACAAAAAAACTGGTGCCGCTTCGGATGCCACAATGTGTAGCCTAAGTTTCCTCCCCTTCCGGTGGGCCCATGGGGAGCGTCTCCTCCCCTTCTGATCGGCCCGTGGGTACCCTGGCCGAAAAAATAATGAATGGAAGTCAATGGAGCAATAAAATTAATTTTATGATCCGCTTTGTCTTACGTCCTGAATCACACATATGTTGTACCTCAGTTTAAATGATAACTAATGATGTACATTTCAACTATGTTTGTCAAGTGATTCGGAATTTATTTGATTGTAACAATTCGCAATTAAAATGCCTACAAATCAGAAGTCAGAAGTCACATGTATGATGTCACGCAGCTGACATGAGCTAGCACTAGCTATAGCGTGTAAAACATTCTCCAAGAGCTTGTAGAGCTTCCCCTCCATGCTGGCTCTCACTCCAGCAACTGCTTTACCCCCAGCATAGCTGCCACTTTCCACATGATCAGATTCATAGAGGTTTTCTCCGTGTTTAACGCTCGTTTCTTTGTCCTGGAGACTACGGCCCATTGTCTCTTCATTCTTCTGCAGTTGTAGTCCGCTTTTACACAAAACCTAAAGTAACTTGTACCGCCGGTCGAAAATCTACATTTTCTCTGCATCAAGATTTGTCTTTAAAATTCACGGACATAATATGTTTGATCCAAGGCACATTTCAAATGGGATCAAAAAATAACTTTTATCGCTCCATTGACTTTCATTCATTATTTTTGGGCAGTAGGGGACCCATGGACTGGAAGTAGAAGGGCGTGGCTGTTTTAGTTTGTGCTGTTGTTATATCATCTTTTTGAGGCTACGGGTTGCTCTAGTGCTCTTAATGATAGACTGAGACGGGGTGATTCGAGTATATATATTTACTAGTGGTCATAGCTTGACTAACATGCAATTGGGCTTAATACGGATCACCACATCCTTCTTTTTCCAAACAAAAATAATGTTTACCTTATTTATCTTGAACAGCTTAACATTACTGAACCATACAGACGTGGACAAAATTGTTGGTACCCTTCACTAAATCAAAGAAAAACTCATAATGGTCACAGAAATAACTTTAATCTGACAAAAGTAATAATAAATAAACATTATATAAATGTTGACCAATGAAAGTCAGACATTGCTTTTCATCCATGCTTCAACGGAATTATTTAAAAAATAAATGCATGAAACAGGCCTGGACAAAAATGATGGTACCCACAACTTAATATTTGGTTGCACAACCTTTTGAGGCAATCACTGCAATCAAATGATTCCTGTAACTGTCAATGAGACTTCTGCACCTCTCAGCAGGTATTTTGGCCCACTCCTCATGAGCAAACTGTTCTAGTTGTTTCCGGTTTGAAGGGCGCCTTTTCCAGACAGCACGTTTCAGCTCCTTCCAAAGATGCTCAATAGGATTGAGATCAGGGCTCATAGAAGGCCAGTGTTTTCCTCTTAGCCCTTCTTGGGTGTTTTTAGCTGTGTGTTTTGGGTCATTTTCCTGTTGTAAGACCCGTGACCTGTGACCATGCTTTCTGACACTGGCCAGCACATTTCTCTCTAGAATCCCCTGATAGTCTTGAGATTTCATTGTACCCTGCACAGATTCAAGACACCCTGTGTCAGATGCAGCAAATCAGCCCCAGAACATAACCGAGCCTCCCCCATGTTTCACAGTAGGGACCGTGTTCTTTTCTAGATATGCTTCATTTTTCCGTCTGTGAACATAGAGCTGATGTGCCTTGGCAAAAAGTTAAATTTTTGTCTCTCATCTGTCCACAGGACATTCTCCCAGAAGCTTTGTGGCTCGTCAGCATGTAGTTTGGCATACTCCAGTCTGTTTTTTTTAATGATTTGTCCTCTGGCTCAAACAGCAAGGATGTTCCGATCTGACACTGATGTTCCTTGAGCATAAAGTTCAGCTTGGATCTATTTTGAAGTCTTTCTAGGCTCTTTTGTTACCATTTGGATTATCCGTCTCTTTGATCTGTCATCAATTTTCCTCCTGCAGCCACATCCAGTGTACAGCATCACCTGGGGTCTCATTTATAAAACCACCGTACATACAAAAAGTGGCGTATGCCAATTATAATCAACTTTTGGTATTTATAAAAAAACAAACTTGCCGGGAAAGTTCACAAAATCTACGGCAACTCTGACCCTGGCGTACGCTGGAAATGTGGAGGAATGGGAAACTGTGACACCAACGGCAGAAGAATGAAACCAAAGAAATTATGAGAAATGGGAGATATTTGGGAGAAAATCACACATTACCGTTCACATAAACTGTTTTATATTAAAGTAGTTTGCAAAAATAAATAAAGAGGCATGTTTGATATCGGGTGCTGGGAGTGCATGTGACTCACATACATGCACATGAAATATAGAGCAGATAGCTTGCTGCCAAAGGGTCCCGTACAAATAAAGTCATGAATAAGTCATAATTACAATTAAGGTAACGGCATTTGTGGAAAACTGCTAGTCAATTAGTTTATAATGAGAATATTTCCATCACCTGTAGCTATTCGGGCAATTTAGTGATGGTTGAATATAAAATGTATATGTGCCAATGCAAAAAAACACACAATGGCTCATATCTGGCACTGCTGGATGACATGGCGCAAGGACGTCTCCGGACTCAGTGGGTCTTTAGAGAGCATCAGGATTTACTAGCCCAAGATAATGAATGGCTCATGAGCCAATTCCGACTGCCCCGTGCCCTGCTTTTGTAGCTTCTTTCTTTTTTAGGCCCAGCTCTGCAAAGGCGCACGGCGAGGAACCACACCACTCAGGAGGGAGTCTCCTATGATGCCTGCCAGCTTCTCTTTCATGGGGGTGAGCAGGGGCATCCCCCTTCCTCTTCCTGTGGTACTTGCACTTGCGAGCCGCTTTGTGGCGTCCACTTTGATGTCGGACCACTTTTTTTAAATTTCAGGCACAGTCCATTGCTCCGATGAAACGGTGTTCACAGCATCCGCCACCTGTTGCAACTCTTCTGCCTTTCTGGCATATGTGATGCCCCGGCTGTGCCCACCAAATAATATCTTTTACTTTCTGTCGACGCTGTCGACCAATGCCTCCACCTCGCACTCAGTGAAGTTACGCTTTTTTGCTTTTCTCCTCTCTTGAGCCATCATGGAAATCAAATAATGAATATTTATCAGAGGCGTCCACCTGACCTTTTATAGTCATCATATGGGCGGGGAAAGGCGTTCCACAGGTGCGCCAACTTTAGAGTTGATTCTGATTTATAAACGGAAGCAGGTGTAGGACGTGCGTGCGCACTGTTTTTTAATCGGAACGTTTTTGTGCGCCACACTTCCATTTTTGCGTACGTACAATTGCCGGTAGTGTGCTTTCCTACGCAATGTTTTATAAATGAGGCCCCTGGTGTTAGTTTTGGTAGTAATCTTGCTCTCTCATCAAAGTGTCTCTTTTTATTTGTTTGTATGTCTCTGATTTTGTTGCCAATGTTTTGCGGGGCAGAATGCTTGAGAATTTTAGCAACATGGTAATGTGCTGCACAGGACTATGCCCATCAACATCTGTGCTGGTGACATGTATGTTCCTCTTTGTGTCCATTCTGTCATGTGTGTTTCATGTACGACATTCAGCACCTCATCAGCTGCAGTTGCTGCCTCCAGCTTACTGAGAGTGTCCTCACTTAGTGCATCGGTGGCTGCTAAGGCAAATACGATGTTTTCATCATTAAGGTCTTCATCATTATTGTCTTTTCTACTGTTTTTTGTGGTGCGGGAAAGTGTGTCTGCTAAACGCATGTGCTTTCTTGGCGTGTATGCAACAGTTAGGTCATACCTCTGTAGTTGGAGCAGCATGCTTTGAAGCCTTGCTGGTGCTTTGCAGAGTGGTTTGCGCATGATCACTTCCAGAAGCTTGTGATCGGACTGAACCGTTACCGGCCTTCCAGAAACGTAGGAATCATGGAATCTTTTAGAAGCATTCACGATAGCTAGCAGCTCCTTCTTTATTTGTGCATACCTCTTTTCAGTGTCAGTGAGCAGACGTGAATAATCATATCATCTGCTATGACAAAGACGCCTGGAATGTCACCAAAGGTTTTATATTTCTTTTGTTGGAACACTTCACTTGCTGATTTAATCCCAAAGGGAAGCCGAAGGAGGCGATATCAATTCCATGGTGTGTTGAATGTACATAACTTTGACGACGGTTCATGTAATGTGCCAATATAGTTTTTCCTGTCAGTCGGTTCCGAACATCCTAATGTGTGGGAATGGAGTAGTTCTGGCGTTTGATTGCCCAATTCAGGTCACAAGGGTCCAAACACACCCTTAGTGCACCGTTCTTTTTCTGAGTGGCTACCAAGCCATTGACCCAGTCAGTTGGTTCAGTAACGGGTGTTATCACACCCCTGGTTTGCAGCTCTTTAAGGGTGTTTTTAAGCTTGTCCCTTATGGCAACAGGTACATTTCTGCATCCATGTATGACTGGTGTAACAACTGTATCAATATATATGTTAGTAACCCCGGGGCACTCACCCATGCCTGTGAATACTAACCGGCTATTTCTGTGGAAGCCCCTCTTTTGTGGCTAGTTGTCTGCTCTGCTACAGCACCACTGAATCCAGCATGTCTATCCTCCTCATCAGCTGCAGCTCCTTGCAGGCTTGTCCACCCAGAATCACCTTGTCTGTGTGTCTGGAGATGAAAAAGTTGAGCATCACACTGTTTTTGGTAGTTTGACACTCAAGAGATACCGTACCCTCCACCTGTACTCGGGTACCACCAACAGCTATTGAAAGTCTTTGTTGGCTTTAGCTGTATGGGATCTGGCAGTTTGCTGTAGATAGACATGGGCAGCACATTTGCATTAGCACCTGTGTTCAGCTTGAAAGTGTTGGTGACATCTTTTATTTTAGCTGTTTCCTTCCAGTGTTCTGTTTCATCTTTGTCATAGTGCACCATTCCTATGTATAACATGTCTATTTCAGTCTCTGTGTTGTTTACAACTTTTGTTTTTGTGCATCCAAATCTTTCTACAGTCGACCTGCACATCTTTGAGAAATTTTTATTTTTTCCTCATTTGTGACATGCTGTTCTGTATGCTGGACATTGGTTTGGCCCGGTTTTCATCCACATTTTGTGCAAACTGTTTGTTTGATGTTGGCCTTACTCCTATGAGTCCTGACCCTGTACGTCCGGGTGCTTTTTTCAGCACATCCACAGCAGGATCTTGAACTATTGGAGTGATCTTTATCGCTTGGATTTTTGATCTGGCTACTTCTGCCGTTCTACAGGTTTCTACAGCCTTATTCAGAGTCAATTCGTTGTCCCTGAGCAGTCTCTCTTTTAGATGCGTTTCATTTATGCTAAACACCAGCTTGTCTCTTATCATGTCTGTATATCACGACTGACATTGGATGTGACCAAAACTGGTGCCGTTCAAAAACAACGTTCTTCTGAGGACTACAATATGACTTGAATGCATGCAGGACTTCTTCCACCTTTGGTTCATCTCCAGTTGGGGTAATGGTGTGTGTATTATATACTTCTAGTGCCTCCTCGCCGATAGTGTGAAGAAGGATGGATATTTTTACCTCCTCCTCTTTTCCGACGCCCCTGTGGCTGTTCATTGCCTAACGGAATCCTGGCTCAACAACAACATGCCAGACTCAGCCTTCCAGATTGAAGGGCTTCATCGGTCGGGTAAATGGTGAATGAAGGTTGGTGTACGAACTGCGGCCTGGTGAAAAGCTCCTGCTCTCAGGCGATAGAGCTTATGACTGTAAAATGTCGCCCATTATATCTGCCACGAGAGTTAACTGCAGTGTTCGGCACCATTGTTTACATTTGACCGGGAGCAAATGCCAACGAAGCATCAAAGGAGCTATTTGACACCATTAGCTCGTTGCAGACAAAGCACCCGGAGGCGTTTGATGTGGTTGCGGGGGACTTTAACCATGTGAAACTGACGGACACTCTGCCAAGTTTTTACCAGCATGTCACTTTTGCTACACGTGGAGAAAATACTCTGGACTGTGTGTACAGCAACATCCCTGGTGCGTACAGAGCATTTCCTCACCCCCATCTTGGCCTCTCCGATCACATCTTCATCCTGCTGGCGCCAGCATACCGACCCCTGCTGAAACGCATCAGGCCAACGAAGAAAACTATCACTGAGTGGCCCAGAGATGCGGCTTGTGTGCTCCCGGACTGTTTTCAGTGCACAGAATGGCAGGTATTCAAAGAGGCAGCTACACATGAAGGAGAGGTGGACCTGGAGGAATATACATCATCTGTCCTTGGTTTCATCTCCAAATGTGCTGATGATGTCACCACCAGCAGGATAATAACCTGCTATCCGATCCAGAAACCCTGGCTGAACTCTGAGGTGAGAGCTTTGCTGAAAGCTAGGGATGCTGCATTCAAGGCAGGTGAGGCATCAGCACTCAGAGAGGCCCAAAAAAGACTAACTAGACTAACGAGGGCCAAAGCCACAACGAGGGCCCAGAAAATCCAGGGTCACTTCACCACCAATGACCCTCGGCATATGTGGAGGGGCATTAAATACATCACGGACTATGTTTTGTGAAATTTTTACCCAGGATCTTAGTGGATTAGTGGATTAAACAGAGAGAGGAACATGTTCAGACACCAGCAGGGAGGATGCTCAGGAGGAACAGGAGATCTGAGCTAAGTTTGCTCAAGAATACCCCCACTGAAGACCAGTTAGACCTGCAGGAACACGTTTCTGATCAATTAACAGAACAAACGGACTCTTCTACTTCTGTGACTGTTGGTGAAGAACCTACATTTGACACACGCAATGGCCGAGCACTCAGGCGCCCTGCTAGATACAATGACTGAGTGTTAGTTAACACTATTAAAAAATCACAATATAAAAGGAAGAAAGAAAGGACACCAGACTGCTTATTGTGCTAGAATATACGTGTCATCTTTTATTATTCCGCCACACAGATGCAGTTCAGTCAAAAGCAAAGCAATACTTCATCAAACAGGCATTAAGTTTTCATCACAGCATCTCACCTTTGACACTTGAGAGTGGAGAGCCAGTCACCTTTCGGTCAGACCTGTCAACTTATCGCGGCCAGGCGATCGTGCACAGACTCTCTTCAGCTGGTCAGCTCTCACTCTAATTATAGGCAAAGAGAAGCGTGAGGGATGAGACGGGCCAAGTCTCACCCTCAGGCCTCCCCCCCTCGCTTATCAGTTTGCTCGGTTTCGAAAACTCATCGAAACCAGATAAAGCAGTGGTTTCATGGGAGCTGTCCAGCCAGAGATACCCAAACTCCTTTCCCGTGTCAATGTTTATCATTATACAGCAAGCAGAGAATACTATTGTGGTGCTCTCATAACATTGCAGAGTGTAACATTATGATGCTTTTATAACATTGCAGAACATTATAACATTATGCACAGGTGACTTGAGGACACCAAAAAGATGTTACCCATCATTCCACCCTTGGCCTCAAGTCACCGTGTTAGACATCATACCAAAATTGATCTGAATCCAACCCAGGTGCATTGACCCATATCAGAGTGCAGTGATCAAGCAGGTTGGTGGATTCTGTATAAATGTACCAGCCCTGTAAATATGAACAGATCATATACACAGGTGAATCGAGGACACCAAAAATATTTTATCCATCAGACTACAACACCAAGGATGTACAATGCCCAAGAGATCACTCCTTGCCAGATGCACTCAACCATTTCTATGCCCGCTTTGAGTTCCCTGATGTCTCCCCCAGCACCAAACTTATACCGCCCCCTGGTGACACACCCATCAGTGTGACCACAGCAGATGTAAGGAAGACCCTTCAGCGTATCAACCCTCAGCAGCATCCCAGGGCGGGTACTGAGGGACTGTGCATACCAGCTGGCTGAGGTGCTGGCAAACATCTTTAACACCTCACTGTCACTGTCATCTGTCCCCACCTGCTTAAAGACTGCCACGATTGTCCCCGTCCCCAAGTGCTCCACAATGACAAGCCTGAATGACTATCGGCCACTAACTTTAAACCCGGTAGTCATGAAGTGCTTTGAGAGGTTGGTCATGACCCACATCAAAGACGCCATCTATATCACTGTGGACCCCCACCAGTATGCCTACAGGAAAAATCGCTGCACTGATGACGCCATATCATTGGTGGTCCACACAGCCCTGACCCATCTGGGGAGCAGAAACTCCTATGTTCATCTGCTGTTTCTGGATTTCTCCTCAGCCTTCAACACCATCATCCCACAGACGCTGGTGCAGAAGCTCTCCTCCCTCGGACTGAGTCCCACGCTGGGGAACTGGGTCTTGGACTTCCTGACAAATAGACCTCAGACTATTAAGATCAACAACACCATCTCCCCCTCCATCACCCTCAGGACAGGCTCACCACAGGGCTGCGTGTTGAGCCCCCATCCTATTCACTCTGCTGACGTATGAGTGCTCAGCGAGACACCCCAACTGTCATATAGTTAAGTTTGCGGATGACACAGCAGTAGTGGGACGCATCACCAACAATGATGAGTCCAAATACAGAGAGGAGGTGGAAAACCTGGTGCAGTGGTGCAAAGAAAATAACCTCTGCTTCAATGTGAAGAAGACCAGGGAGATGGTGGTGGATTTCAGAAGGGACAAGTGTCCTCTCCTTCCCCTGTACATTGGAGGAGCAGCTGTAGAAGTGGTCTCCAGTTTCAGGTACCTGGGTGTGCACATATCCAACGACCTCACCTGGAATGTGTTGTATTTTACTTTTTTGGGGCTATTTTTATATACAGTTTCGTAGTACATATGTTTTAAATATCTTTAGTAAGCATTCAGAGGTAAAAGTCTGTTTTATATTATTATTGGTTGTAAAACACATTCTTTACCAGTATTTTAATTGGGGTAAGGTTTTAAGCAATAAAACTCTTGGGTAATAATTTACTGCAAGTTGTAAAACCAGGATGTCTGTAGATTAGGATTTAAGACGGAAGCTAGAAGTAGGGAGGACGGGCCATAAAAATCTACTTCATGGTACGGCTATAAATCAGGTCAGGAAACCTTGAGAAAAACGTTTGGTCTGATAAGATGTAGGGGAGGAGAATAAGTCATGTGATATCTTCTTTGTTCTTCTTTAATAAAAATGGTACACCCTTGTAGAGAAGCGGTTCAGATCTTGCTGACCCCACCTGCAGGTGCGTCCAGTGTGAAACAGATATCTGTTGTTTGTGTCTTATTTACTCCCTCTGTCGCTCAGTTCTGGGTTTTATCTTGGAAAACTTCCCGCCGGGGTTTTGAATGTTGGCGCCCCTCACCTTCCTGAAGCGAGTTGCCGAGCACATGGGTTTTTGAAGCCAACAAATGCCAACACTTCACGTCTGGTCAAGAAGGCCCACCAGCGTCTGAACTTCATGAGAAAGCTGAGGAGAGTTGGACTTGGAAGCTATGTCCTGAGGAGTTTCTCTCACTGTGCAGTGGAGAGCGTCATCTGCACCTGCATCACCGTGTGGCACGGTAGTAGTACTGCTGCTGAGAGGAAGACTCTGCAGCGGATGGTGAAAGCTGCACAAAGGACTGTAGGGATCACGCTTCCCACCATCTTGGATCTCTACACGTCCAGATGCAGGGGACAGGCCCTCTGCATCCTGAAGGTCTCCAACCATCCCGCTCATAGCCTGTTTCAGCCCCTTCCCTCAGGCAGGCGGCTGAGGCGTATACACAGCAAGACCACCAGGCTCAATAACAGCTTCTTCCCTGCAGCTGTTAGACTGCTGAACTCCAGCTGTGTCCTGTAGAGCACATTTATTTATTTGTTTATTTATTGCTTTTTTCTCTAATTTAATATAAATGGCTTTTAATTCCGAACCTGAGTCCTAATTTCATACCATCACATGTAACGTGAGATGGCATGACAATAAAAGTTCCTTGAATATAAAGCCCAAATCGTTGCTCCCATCTTCGCCATGCATCAGAAAGGTTGCCAGTGAGTATAAGTCGTGCTGACGGCTTGAAGTGCTCCATCCTCATGTCTTTTCGGTAGCAGCTAGCGTCGGGCTAATGTACGCACCCTTCACACTCCCTATTGTAGTTATACTCATGCCAGCCAAACTTCAGACACCATGTAATAGTTTGTGCTGTTGTTATATTACCTTATTAATGCTACGGGTTGCTGTAGTGCTCTTCTTAATGATAGACTGAGATGGGGCGATTCGAGTCTATATATTTACTAGTGGAAGTATCACACAGAACCAACAGCCCCACAGTGCCACCTCGTGGTGATAGCTTGACTAACATGCAATGGGCTTAATATGGATCACCACACTGGCTCCCCCTGGCCGTATATGTATCTTATAGTCAAGCAATATCTCTGGTTGTAATCAGTCCTTCACTAACCAATCAGCGTTCATTAGCACAATGGTAGCGTGTTATGGTCAACAACAACTCAACCTGTAAGAAAATGAAAGGACATAAGTATTCGTTCATTTAACTTTCGAGCTATAACCCATGTTGAACTTGCAAAACCTACAATCAAAGCTGAGATTTCTCAACGGCACTGTGAAAGAATGTTGAACTCATGGCGATCGCCCCCAGTGGAACTGCAACCCACATTCGTTACGGGTGTTAATAGAGAGTGGCAAGGCTCTCCGTAGACGGGCTCTGGTAAGGCTAAACAAATCACACGTTTGTGGCCATTACGAAAGAGTCCACTGACTGCTTGGATATGAACTATTTAATCCCCAGCGAGAAGAGAGATGCAGGTGGAGTTTGAACTCAATCTCCATTACCCCATCAACAAGCTACGATGAGTTTTCTTTGGGGGCCACCTGTCCACAGCGTTATCCAAAACAGTATTGAAATCCCCACCCCAGAGAATCTTGGCATGAGGGAATGATAATAGTAGCTGATTTATTTTGTCTTCTAATATAGAAAATAGAGTTTTGTTGGTTTGTTTATTGTTAGATGCATATATATTAATAATGATAAATTTAAAGTGATCGATATCAACAAGAAGAATTACCCATCTGCCATTTTTGTCTGAAAGATACTTGATTATATTACCTTTAAATTTTCCCTGTAATATAGCTACTCCTGATGATCTGTTACTACCAAATGAAAACCACACATTCTTTCCCCACTGACTCCTCCAAAATGAAACATCATCTTCTGTGGCATGGGTTTCCTGTATAAAATAAAAGTCAGCACCTTTGTTTTGACAGTATAAAAATAAACATTTTCTCTTTAGTAAGTCTTTGATACCCCTGGCATTTACAGTAAGAATAGAAATTGAAATTATGAACAGAAAAAAAAACTAAAAAGAGAACTTTGAACAAATTTTAAGTTTTAAGTTTCTGAGTATTAACTGAAACTGTAGGAATCACTGCACTTGTATATAAATGTCATGCCATAACAAAAATTGTGTACTCCTTGGAACTAAGATATTTAGGATATAAACGTCTTAATATAGGAGTATATCACCTGTCCACACCTCACTTTACCTGTCGCATCATTTGATTTCTTTTCCATTCACATATGCCTTATCTCCTACAAAATAGGCCTTGTTCCTCCTAGCTGCTTCTACCATTGTCCAAAGACGACTGCGGGTGGCTCTATCAGTTCCGGTTATATCCTCTTTGAAACGAAGTTGGTTGTTCTTTAGGTAGCTGTTTGTCTTGGAGCCTTTCCACAGCACATCACTGGCCGTTCTGGAAATGAACTTGATGATGACTGGGCGCGGGGGCTGGTCTTGTCCTCCTTCCTTGGGTCTCCCGATTCTGTGAGCTACAGCCACCGCTGCAACAACCATCTCAGCCTCCTCTGTAGGTAGCACTGCTCGACAGATATCCCGAACTTGGAATTTGATGTGAGTGTCCCTTTTCTCAGGAACACCGTGCAGACGGAGATTGTGTAGTCGACTGTAGCGATCAGACTCGTTCATCTTATGTTCCATCTCGTTTACTTTCTTCTGGAGCAGATTACACTTGTTTTTAAGACCTACATTTTGTTTTTTTAGATCAACGACTTCTTGGTAGCAGAAATCCAGGGATTTTTTCAACCCATCAATTTGTACTGTGTTATAACGAACGGCGTGATCGGTTTTATCCGCCCTTTCATTTATCTTCTCGATGACAGCCGAGATTATTGTGTTTTGTAGCTCGTACAGTGACGGTTCATCTTGTAAGAAAAATCGTGTTTGCGATTTAAATTATACTTGTAATAGAATGGACCTCATTGATATATGGAGACACAGGAACCCCCAAAAAAGGCATATACGTGGTCAAATAAAGATAGATCTCAACAATCTCGTTTGGACTTCTGGCTAATTTCCTCAGACATTGAAAACAAAGTGGATTCAGTTCTAATTGAGCCGGCAGTTCTTACTGACCACCATGCTGTTATTATCAAGGTCAACATGACTTCTTTCATATGTAACTTCAGTAAAGATTATTGGAAGCTAAATAAATCATTATTACAAAATAAACAATTTAAGAAAGAAACACAGAATATTATTAATAAATATTGGAAACAAGCTAATGCAATAAATAATTTTGGAAAATGTTGGGAATTATTGAAATTTGAAATTAGGAATTTAGCTATAGGTAATATCTGGAAAGAGAATTGCCAAAAATAAAAGAGAAAAGGAAACACAAATAATTGCAAAAATTTTGAATTTATCTACAATAGTAGATCCTTCTGAAAGAGAACTTAGAGAACTAACAACATTGCAACTTGAATTAGACAAAATTTATGAAGAAAAAGCCAGAGGAGCCTTTATCAGGTCAAGGAAAAAAAGGCTAGGACAAGGGGAAAAATGCTCAAAATATTTTTTTACAAAAATCTTATATCTCAGCATGTTGCTGACTTCTACCAACAGTTATATACTACTATTAACACTGAAAATGGGGATAACATTGACTTATTTATTAAAAATATTGAAAAAGATATTAGAGGTATTGAAGAGGGATTTAAGTCAACTTGTGACCAGAGGATCAGTTTAGCAGAGATTCAAAGGTGTATTGGTTCCCTTAAAGACAATAAGTCTCCTGGTAATGATGGTTTGATAAATGAATTTTACAAAACATTTAGTGAAAGTTTGGCTCCATTTTTAATAGCATTGTTTGAAGAAGCCATAGACAAAGGAGAATTACCTCCTACCCTTCGTCAGGGACTTATTAAATTAATTCCTAAACCTAAGAAAGATAGATTATGTATTGAAAATTGGAGACCAATTACTTGACAAAATAATGATGCAAAAAAATTTGCAATGATCTTCGCCAAAAGATTAAAATTAGGATTAGATGATATTATTGTGGAGGAACAATCTGGTTTTATGCCTGGGAGAAATATATGTAACAATATCCGTTTAGTTTTAGACATGATTGACTATAATGATTATATTTCAGATGATAGTTTTATTTTATTTGTTGATTTTTATAAAGCATTTTACACGATTAGTCATCAATTTATGTTTAAAGCAATACATGCTTTTGGTTTTGGAGACATATTTTTGAGAGCAGTCAATACACTTTACAAAGAATGTAATAGTTCTGTTGGATTGGCCCATGGCACAACCCCAAGATTTAATATCCATCGTGGTATCAGACAAGGGTGCCCTCTGAGTCCCTTTTTATTTCTTCTGGTTACTGAAATTATGTCTGCACATATTAAAAAGAGTTCATTCAAGGGCATTACGGCAGTTGATAGAGAATTTAAATGATCACAACTTGCAGATGATACAGCAATTTTTCTAGCTAATAAATCTCAAGTTCCAAAAGTGATTCAGTGTATAGAGAAGTTTTCAAAAGTATCGGGACTTAAAATGAACTTAGGTAAGTCGGTGTTGTTTCCATTGAAGGAATGTGATATGTTAACAATAGATAATATCCCAGTGAAAAATGTCTTCACGTATCTGGGCATTATTATTGATAAAAATGAAAAATCCCGTATAAAATTAAACTTTGACCCAATAATTGAACAAATAACAAAAAAAAATAATATGTGGTTAATGAGGGATCTTTCTTTAAATGGCAGAGTTTTGCTGTCCAAAGCTGTTTATGTGTCTCTGGCTATGGGAATGCCTACTACAGTGTTAAAACAATTAGACAAGATTCTATTCAATTTCATCTGGAGAAATACGTGTCATTATCTTAAAAAAGATTAATTATGTAACACAAGACAAAATGGAGGTCTGGAAGTTCTTTGTTTTGAAACAGTAAATAACACATTTAATATTAAATGGCTAACTAAATTAATTCAAGAAGAAGATTATATTTGGAATGCTTTCCCTAAATTCATCTTTAATTTAATTGGAGGACTCAACTTCGTGTTGAAATGTGATTATAACCCTGATAAATTAGCTAATTTCCACAAGCAAGCTTTACTGTCATGGAAGCTGTTATACAAACATAATTTCTCACCTACAAATTATTACATATGGAATAACAGGAGTATTCGATATAAAAACAGATCCTTGTATAATAAAGACTGGGTTAGTAATGGTATTATTTTGGTTTCCCAACTCATGACTCCTAATGGTGAATTGTTGTCTTTTGAAAAATTTATTTCTAAGTTTGATATTGCAGTAACTTCAAAAGAATATAATATTGTTATTTCTGCTATCCCAAAGAATGTTCTTCAGCTTCTTATTGGATCTAGAACAGAGTTTTTTGTGACAGTTCCTGTTAATATCTTTCTGGGAGATATTTCAAAAAACAAATGCTCAAATAAATTCATAAGAAATCTTTTGATAAATGTAACTGTTCCTTATACAAAAATTCATTGGTCAATTCTTTGTAAGGATCTCAATCGGAAAAACTTGTGGTTGATATGTAACAAATTCTGTCTTAGCAATAAAATTAAAGAAGTGTCTTTCAAAATTATACACAGAATATATCCTGCAAAAAAAACGTTAGAAAGATTTAAGATTGACATTTAGTACTCATCCAATTTTTGTGGATTAGTTGAAGAAACTATTGAACATTTGTTTTTTCATTGTACTTTTTCTAAAATGTTCTGGATAAATGTTCAAAACTTTATTGAAAGGAAAACTGGTCAGTCAATATCTTTACAAGAGAACGATGTTCTTCTTTACTTTATGGACAGTAAGTTGGAAAAGGACTTGATTTTCTTTGTACAACTTGTTTTATTTTTAGGAAAATGTCATATTCACAAGAGGAAATGGTCTGACAGCAAACTCTTTTTTTACAAGAACTATCTCATTACAGAACCACCAATGACGATCTTGTACAATCAAAGGCGGTTAAAATAAAATCTATCCTGGATAAATTCCTATGTAACTAGTGATTTTCTGATATTTGATCTGATGATGTATTTTGTTACTTGTACCCCTGGCAAATAGTTTTGTTGTATAAATGTATTTCTCTGTTCATATCTGTTAAAATTATTAATAATAATAAAAAAATAAAAAAAAACAAGCTACTATGAGTGACGAAAAAATAAGATATATAAATATTTCATTTATTACATATTTATTATTAATAGCTTGTAAGGAATGGACCCAGGAATTCAACATGACCCGGAGGGGAAACGAAGCCGCCATTTTGGTCGGGAGGGGGGTCTCGGCTTCAACACGTGAGAAAGAAGAGCCCGAAGGTGCGGAAAAAGTACATTATCTGTGTTTATGAGGAAGTGTCGTTCATGTGCAAACCGGGAGTGGAGTAAGAAGCCAGCGCCATGTCCTCAGTGATTCTGCCGCCGAAGGAGAATGCTCTCTTCAAAAGGATCTTGGTAGGCAGTTTGCGTTAGCTTGTTTCAGCTCTAAGCAGTGGTCCGTTGTAGCACGGAGAGCAAGTAGCTCACATACAGCAGGAGTCTATCAATCAATTGTGAAGTCTCCGTTATGAACCATGATCTCTGACACAGAAGAAAAAACGCATTATTGCTTGATGGTTATTATGGGTTGTTGCAGGTGTCTTGACCAGTCAATAGATACGTGTTAATGACAGAACAGGTAGACAAATGACAGCCATGTCCAATTTGAAGAGGAAAGTTGGATTTCTAAGCTAGTGTGACACTGAAGAGAAGCTGGGTGTTGTAGTTCAGTTAAATTAAAGTACAATATGAAAGACTTTTCCTTAACAGTATTTAATGAACAGTTTGAATTTTAATTGAAACTGCGGAGCTATTATATGTAACAGAACTGTCCCTTCGACCGAGATGAGTTGACACTGGCCGCTCCATCGTCAGTCAATATGAGCACTTTATCTGTAAGCAGGGGCTGGAGGAAAGCTTCTGTACAAGTGAATTCTGACTCAACTGTCATGAAAGCATGCTGTGATGCTTGTTTCTCTTCTTGCAGAGATGTTACGAACACAAACAGTACCGAAATGGCTTGAAGTTCTGCAAACAGATACTGAGCAACCCCAAATTTGCAGAACATGGAGGTAAGAGACCCTCTTCTGTTTTGCATCATCTTTAACCCTGAGCTTCTGTAAAAGCTGCTAACAATCCCTAGCCTATATTCATATTCATATTTTTGTTTTGTTCATATTTTTGTTTTACTAATTCAGGAAAAAACAGGTTTTTGCATTCTTTCAAGTATTTTCTTCGGTTGAGGCATCTGAAGTCCACCAAACTGCAGTAGAAGATGAAATAAACTAATTTCTTAATATTTCAAAAGGCTTTCTTTTTTCCTAAGCAATATATTTATTAACATTTTCTTACATACACTTGCATTTACATAAATTTAGTTATTTAAAATGCTCCAATAAAGAAGACATCTGAAAAAACAAACCAACAAAAACAAAACCACAAACAACACCCACAAACCACACCCACCCCCCCCCCCCCCCCCCAAAAAAAAAAAAAAAAAAAAAAAAACCAACAACAACAACCAACACACCACAACCCAAACAACACACCACCACAAACAACCAAAACACAACAAAACCCAACCCAAAACCAAACCCAAACACACCCCCAAAAAACAACACCAACCAAACAAAACACACCCCAAACACAAAAACAAACAAAAACCCACCAAAAAACACCCCAACCCCCAAAAAAACCCCACCACACACAAAAAACACCCCCCAACACCAACACCCCAACCAAACCAACCACCACAAACACCACAACAACCAACAAACCACCAACCAACAACACCCACAAACACACAAAACACCCCAAAAACACAACAAACCAAAAAAAACAAACAACCAAACAAACACCCCAAAAACAAAACCACCAAAAACCCGAGGAGGTCGTAAATTAGGTGCGGGACAAACGGAAGTAGCACTGAAAGCGAACCTCATCCATACGCAGCTCCTGGAGCAAATGGTTAAACTACCCAAACTCAGAACGCATCTGAATTATGGGCACTGATGCACCTGATGTCCACGTTGTCTAGCTTTATCTAGCTAATAAAGCCAAGTCACTCTCTCGTTACGATCCACCATAGTTCAGGAACTGCAGAATGTGCGGCAACAGAGGAAGCCCCGCCCATGCGTTGTTTTTTCCTTAGAAGCAGGCTATGGAAGCCAAAAAGTACATACGTCAAACTTCATCCGTTGAATGCGTTGCCTGATGCAGACCAAATGGGCGGTGTGAATGCAGCTTTAGTGCATACATAACACTAGTCCTCTGATGATATAGCTGTGCCTAGATTGTCCTTCCACGCTTCTCGTTTATGATCTGCATTTTCATTTTGATAACAAATAATGACACAGTGCAATAACACCTTTACGTAAATTGTCCTTAGATATGATTCAAAAGGTTTTCTAATGTTTTCATATGTTTCAGATATTTATCACTAAGATAAATCTGCTAAAGAGGTTATTATTTTGCTGACATTAATCTTTTTGTGTCTGAATGAATGAATGAATGTATGGAAAGACTACTGATCCCACAGTGTGGGAATTTACATGTTAAGGCAACAGACACATAAAATGGATAGGAATAAAAGGCAAGTGAAAACAGACAGTAAATTATGGAGTAACGTATTATAAAATGAATAATAGATAGCAGCAACTTAACATTAAAATAAATAAACGTACACAAAAAAATAAAATAAAACAGAAAAAAAGAACATACACACTTCCTCCATCCATTTTCTGAACCGCTTATTCCTCAAGGGGTCGCGGGGGGTCTGGTGCCTATCTCCAGCTGTCAACGGGCGAGAGGCGGGGTACAACCTGGACACGTCGCCAGTACATACACACATATATATATATATATATATATTGCACTTGATCAATATGATCCGTGTGAACATATATTTGGGCATTTGTAGAAAAGTGGGACTGCAGATTAACCAGTTCTTGCTTTATTGACCTCAGTGGTAGCTCTGGGAAAAAAGCTGTCCCTGAGTCTGATTGTCCTGACTTTGTGTGACCTGTACCGCCTACCTGAGGGTAACAGTTCAAACATGTAATTGGCGACAAATAAAGTGACTTTTTATGGTATTATTAGATACTTAGACTCTATAGTGGAGCAAATTTGTTTGTTACTGCAGCAACGAAGCTGCTGCTGAACCAGAGCGTTTCTAGCCCAACAGTTCTGCCTGCACAGGTCTGACTCAGGCGGAGCAGAGAATAACCCCACCTGTGCTCCGATGTTAAAATATTTTCTAATATAAACAACTGAATAAATCAATGGTTTCACTCATCTCCTGTCACTTCCCCACCTCATCTGGTCTTTGTGACCACTTCTGAGTTTAAAGTGGACTCTTAAGAAATACAAAAAGGACTAGGAATCAAACACTAAATTAAAAGGCTGTTTGAAGCCATTCAATAGCAGGAAGCCATAACATTTTAAAGAACATTAAGCTAATTTGACCACTACTAGACTTTGAATATAGAAAAGGACACGATTTAAAGGCACAGTGTGTAATTTTCGGCCAGTAGGGGGCATTGCATATAGCTAAATTATCACAAGCCTGCGTTATCTGTGTCTTGGAGTAAGAAACTCCACAACGGAGGTACAACTAGTGCTGTTTTCAAACTCTCAATTCCCTGATAATTATCTATTTGCAGCAACATGATGAGCACATCAGTCTCTCTTTCACCGCTTGGATATAGCGAAGAGGTAAAAATGTATTTATGGCGGAACTTTTTTGCATTTTGAGGGGAAATCAATGTTTTAATAGCGGGCTTGTTCCGTGCGCTTTGTCCGTCCGGGCTCTTCTAAAAGTAAAGACGTCATCTAATATGGCTTTCCCCTGAAAAGAGGACCCGCACCTATGTATTGTAAAAGAGATTTTTAAAGTCTTATTCTACAGTATCGCCAATATTTTGCAATTAATGTGCTTTACGTTATTATTATTACATAATATTTTAATGTCTGTTTTCAAAAATGTACTGCAAAAACTATACACTTTAAAAAAACTTTTAAAAAAAAGAGAGAGTGGGGGTGGGTGGAGTGGTCATTGTTATTGTCCACTTACCGTTATCGAGGTTGAATCCTCAATATACCATGTTATTAATTTTAGCTCATATCGCCCAGCTCTAGTTTCTTGCTATTGAACGGCTTCAAACGACCTTTTAAAACCTTGTTTGAGTCCAACTTTCTGTATTTTTTAGAGTGCAGTTTAAACTCAGAAGTGACTTTAATGTGTAGTTTTTTATTTTAGACAGGTGGGAATTGGCGGAGGCGGCTTAAAGCACTATATCAAAAACAACAAATTCCGGTATCGGTAAATTTTCCGTATACCGCCCAGCCCTAATTGAAGAGTACCTTCGATACAAATTACAGACCTCTACATGCTTTGCAAGTGGGAAAACTTCAAAAATCAGCAGTGTATCAAGTACTTGTTCTCCCCAATGTAATATGTTCCTTTAGTCTTTAATTTTTCTAATTTAGAAAAGAAAACGTTTCTGTTTTGACCCACTTGTCTAAAACATCATCACTAGTTTTTCAAGTAAGATAGGTCGACACCACATAGAAATATGGGCCAATTTCCTCAAAATTAAAGAAATTCAGGCCAGTCAATCAGATGGTGATCGATCGGTGCACCTCTACTGTTATCATTTTGTAATTTTGTTTGTGTAATTGTTTGCAACACTTTCTACCCTTTTCCAAATAACATCCAACTGCATGTCATGAGGAACGCTAATAGGAAGGTCTTGGTGGGGTTTGTGTTCATGTTCTACAAGTCAGTGGCTGGATGCAATCTGCTTTCCATAGAAAAACTTTTAAACTGATTAGAATAATGAATTAATTGGAATGGATGTACCAGTGAACTTATATTGTTTTTTTGTCAAGTTCCTTGAGATGACATTGTGAATTGATGCTATATAAATAAGATGAATTGAATAGATATTTACTCTCTGTTTCTATTTATACTTCTGGTTTGTTGCAGCTAGTATGGGGTAGTAAATGGGGAACTAACAGCAACAGCTGATGATCAAATTAAAGTCTGAACACAACTGTCACATTCATACCGCTTCTGTTAAGATAGCATGAACTGTATTGCGCTTCTTTGTACAGTAATGGAGCAGAGAGCTGTTGCATGTTCCTTAACAAAATCTGACAGCTTCTTTTCTGGGTTAACGTTTCCCTTAAATAAGTTTAGTGACCAAAGTGGTGGATTCATTCAGAATGTTAAGGTCTGTTTTAAACTTTTCACATTCAAGGGGTATTCCAACCAAAAGTGAAATTTAGTCTGTGTTGCCATATTCCCCAGAATTAGATAAGTGAGAAAAAGCATGTTGTAAATAATCCAGTCACTCCCCTAATTTGGCAGCAGTCTGTTTGCTTTAATTTATCTTAAAGAATAACTCGCCCCCCTACCAGAGTATAACCCCGCCCACATTTATTTTTGAAAAACTGTACAAAAGGAGGTGTTGCCTGGTGGAGCAGGAAAAACGCGGGGGGGATGAACGGCTGGGCGTGGTCTGGGCTGTAACTGACATGTTGCTGGCAACAGCGCAGCACAGAGTCACAGGCGGCTAGAAAGATGGAGAGAGCCGAGCTCCTTTGCCTGGAAATAATCTGGAGGTTGAGATGTTTTCCTCAGTTTCCTTCTCCAAAGGGAACAGAGTACAGGGAGATAGGTTCTGTGGAGGAGGGGAGCGGCGCCATATCGTTACAAGCCGTTTTCTCGTTCTCTGCCTGGAGCAGCAGCAGATACAGAGCATGTAGCGGCATCGCCGCATAGAATGAGCGCCGTCTCTGAGTGGTACATTGTTGTTGGCAAAATTTAATGCTAAATATAGATTAGCTCGAGTAATTTCGTGACTCTGTCTCGACAGGAGCACCTCCGGCCACTGTAAATCATTGTCTGCAACAGAAAATGTGTTGCAGGCAGATGTAGATCCAAGCATGATGAGAAACATTCAGGAATGTGCAAAACAACCACAACATCACAATTATTCCATTAAGAATGAACTCTTAGCCCAGATTTCATTTTCCTTTTACTGATATATCAGTTATTCCCTTTGTCACAGGTAATGAGCAGATGTCAGCAAGTTTGGGTAACCACCTGGATAACGGAGCACACAGGTTATGAGCCAATTGTGCTCCAGGCAGTTCATGGCACCTTGCTACGGAGGTGTGGCCAAGACCGCACCTCTTACAGGGTTTTTCCTGCAGTCAAATTTGCGTGGCGGCCGCCCCAGCCTGATATTGCTCTGCCCTGAGCTATATGAATGTTATTTTAACTGCATTTGCAGCGTTGTGCCACTATGGGGGTGCTGTATCAACAGCAGTGTCCCGGGGGAAGCGCAGAAAAAGAAGATAAAATAGTTTTTCATAGAGTAAAAATTGGGTTTTCCTGCTAGTTGGTGCTATCAGTGTCCTGATTTCCCCCGGCTCTTCAACCAGGTAAAGGTTTTCTTTTTTGCATCCAAGCATGTCATGTTTATTTTTTTAAAACATCCTCCGTCTCAGAGTAACATTAATGGTTTTTAGCGTTACAGATATGATCAAGGAAAATCAGCCACTAAACTAAACTTTTTGCTCCAAAAACGTTCTGCAATGTTGCATGTACCGTTTCAAGATGGAAAAGATACATAATCTAAATGTCATGGGTCTGATGGAAATTTTTTTTTTTTTTTTTTTTTTTACACTGTGGATGGGTGAATAATATTAATATGGTATATTTGGTTGACTCCCACTTTCCATTGTGTGGAGAGAGCATGAAAATCTCTCCAACTTTGCGCTGAATGCAGCATCCAGCGTTCCCACCTGAAACAGCAGATTGGCTGCAGGAACCCGTTCTATTGCGGGACTCGGATCTGTAAATTAAGTTGAAGTTTCTCTGCACAGAACAGACAAAAACAGCAAAGGTTGCAAAGGGAACACCTTTTATTGTTGCGCATATTCTTTTGGGGCGAATGCGTATAAATCTACCATCATTGTGCTATATGTGGATTTTTAATGTTTGCTATTTGAGAAACACAACACGTAATCCTTTGGCTTTAACCTAATTGAATAAAGATGCGTTTTTCAAAACCTGTTTATACCTTCAGTGCTTAATGTGATGAAACATGAAACAGAATAATAATAGGCTATTAATAGTTAATAATAATAATAATAATAATAGTTAATGCCTGGCTGCCAGATGTATGGATAAATCCCTACAACTTAATGCACTTCCAGTTTAAAGTTGGCTCCTTATTTTTGTATGTATATTGTTTTAATAAAATAATGCTTTAACGTAATTGTCATATTCTTATTTGAATTAGCCTTTTAAAAAAAGTGAGCCAGTTGAATGCACAGAATTCAAGCACGTGTTGGCGCATGGTCAGGATGTACCACCTCTGCCGGAATTTGAGCCAGGAAAAACCTTGTCTTATATACTACACCACGGCCGGACTGCTGTTGTCACTATTCCAAACCTACGTCAATAACCAGAGATTAGCCGTTAGCAAGGCAGGATTTGAATTCCACTGAATTGCAGTGCAATAATCTTTTAACCACTTGAGGCACTAAACGGTTTTTGGTACAAAATTTATATTTTCACTAAAATGTACTAAAATACATAGAATAATTACTGGAAATGTAGATAGTGCTTTTATAGACTCGATTATATAGTTTGTCAATAAAAAAAAGGTGATTTTTGGGGTGAATTAGTCTTTAAAGAATGTAAGTGAATGGTAATAGCTAGCTGATGTCTGGCTGATGACAGTATTTCAGCTTGTTAGTGCAAGGAGCTATGGCCGACAGAGTGAGTTTTGATTGAGCAGGAAAGCTTTTTGCTAGAAGTGCAGCTCATAGAAAACTCTAAAAATGAAAGCAAACAAGCACGGTGGTGTTTTTTGTTATCTACATCTCTTGGTGTTCCAAATTGCCAAAATAATATATTAGATAAACTTGCCTAGCAGTATAAAGCATCAAGTTCCCAAAAGCTGCATTGACTACTGATTACATTGACTTTAGAGTACTGTTCTGGTGGAATGATCTGGGGCTGATGTTGGCCCAACAAATAAGACATGCGCTCTCCATTGCCTTCCACAGAAAAATTGGGCTCTATTCCAGCTGTGCTTGTGTGACGGAGAGCCCTTGCATTGACAAATAATGGCGTTGCGTTTCTCCGCAGGAGAAGTATAAACTAGGCTTTAGACTTGAGACTATGTTACAATAATGCAAGGCGCAAGGACATGATGAATCACCCGCAAAATACACCTTAAAGTGCTTTTAGTCGACTCAACATGCTGTTTCAGTGTGAAATGCTCTAAAGAGTAATCCTGGAGGTGAGCCAGACATCACAATTATAGTAAATATTAATAGCCCAGCAGCGCCCAAATAATTAGAGTAAATGGAACATTACTTAGAGGCATTGATGATTTTAAACATTGGATGGGACTGCCGTTGTATTCTTCAGACGCAGTACTAACTTTCTTGTAGGATAATACATTTCTTTCTTGCTAGTCCTCTGGTGAGAAATGCTCATCACATACAAGATATTGATGATTTTTTTTTCCACTGGTGGTGTTGTAGAAATTCTCAGGGCAGCAAGCCCTTGTCGTCTTCATTCCACATTAGAGTTCTTTCAAACATGTTGTTGCTGTATGTTTTGTCTTGTTTTGCAACCTTTTGCTACCCAAGCATGAACCATTTTCTTGGATTAGACTTACCACATAAACTACGCCTGTTGAAACTCAGTACAACTCATGCATTTATGTTGAAATAATTCTCTTTTGCAGGGCCTGCATCAGCTGAGCTTCATCATATTGTAGTGCCATGTCTAAATCGGCTCTTGTAATATTAATTTGCATTCAGTATGATTATTGAGGTCACCAGGAATAACTAGGAACATTATCGAGTAGGGGTGTCACGATTCTCCAAATCCACGATTTGATTTTCGATTTAAGGGTCACGATTCAATTTGATTCTCGATTTTTTTTTAAATTTTTAAATTTTTTTTTAATGACTTATTTCTTTTTTTTATTTCCTTTTACAGTATAGAAACCTATGTAATTTTTACACTGGTTTTAAAAGACAAAATTCATGCGATTATTATTCTTGTGTAATGTATCACATTAGGCATTAATGGTCAAATAATTTATTTACAATAAGTGAATGTATTGTTTAACACTAACGGAGGCTTGCTGCCATCTAGTGACTCTATAGTTAATGCAGAAACACAACTGGGATATTCTCCAGATACGATAGGAGCAGAATGCAGCTAACAGTGGTCCTCTTGTTTACAATGCGAATGTGGACTCGTTGGGAACTCAAAATTACCTCACCAGATGATCTGAGTAGAAAGAGCGGCTTTAACTCCGCTCCCGCTGCTTCATCTATCCTAGCCGTGGTCAAGCTTTAGCTACGAGCTAGCGTCAGCTAATGTGTGTGCTCTGATCCCGGGAATGTGATACAGTCAGTTAAAATGTTCCCAGGTTTTATTGTGAGTTGTATGAGAACTGGTGAGAGTTACTTGTTAGTGAAAATGCAATGTGTGGTTCTTTGTGATGAGACAGTTGTCTGCTTACCGTTGCTACGGCGTCCCGAGAGGGATGCACAGTATGTAAACATGGCAGGAGGGGATCACGATCCTTTTTTGGATTTCGATATGCAATGTCATAATGTAATTTTGATCGATTTCGATACAAAATCGAGATCGTGACACCCCTATTATCGACTAATTTTCATGACTTTAACACATGTAAGGCTAGCTGTAGGTATTCATTTACATTGTTTATGCTAGAGGCCGACCGGCCTGCTGACATATTCAATTTTTTCTATACCGACCATCGGTCAAAACTTAAAGGAGCTGTATCATGCTATTTTACAGCTTTCAACTTGTGGGATAGACATATATAAATATATGACAAAATGTTACCATTAGTTTTATACAGTATTAATTTGTCCTGAATTTCAGGACAAATTAATACTGTATAAAACTAATGGTAACATTTTGTCATTTACAAACATTTTGACAATTACAAAGCCCCAAATTGAAGCTGTTACATTAAGGGCTCAGAGGTTTGGTTTATTTATTTTTTTGTTTGTAAAAACGGAGTCAATAAAGCCTATATCAGTTGCTACAACTCCTTGCTTAAGACAGCCCAAACCAACCCAGCTGCAGCCACGAAGCAAATCTTTCCAGCCCAGTATATAAAAAAAGATGTGGGTGTTGTTTGCGCCCGTTTACTGAACATTGTGACATGCTACAGAAAATGGCCGTTTTCACAGAGAAAGTAAAAAGAATCCAAAAAAAGCGTTTTAAGCTGCCAAACCGAAGCTGCCATGAACAACAAGGAGGAAGGTGTGTTTGAAAATCTACTAGGGGTAAGCCGCTCAGACTGCAGGGGCGGTGCAGACACCTCTTGCATTCAACTTTCAACAAGTGATGTCACTAGTTGAACACTCAGTTGATTTCTAGGAGAGGGAGGGGCAGCTGCTCAGAGGGCAGATTTCAGGAGGATTACTCAGACATGCTTGAATTAAGCCTAGAACTGGTCTGATGGGTTTTTTATGAGAAAATTGCATTACCAAATGGTTGAGAACTCCAAAAACTTGACTTTGCATGATATAACCCCCTTTAAAGAAAAAAGCTGATATAAATAAAAAAATAGGTGCCTTTGACTGAATGAAGGAGCCCCAAACACTCCGAACCACCGTGAGCCAGCCCACCCACATATTTTCCTCTGAAGTTTGACTGCACCATTTTCATACACATTTTAGATTTTAATATTTACTACCATGTGGTAGTGTGCTTTACTTTGTGGCGATTTTTCTTTGATACTTGAAGTCAAAATTCTACCATAACCAGCTATTTGCACCATTATTTTGTTTACTGTTTGAATTGATCATATATTGTATACTAAAAGAAACTTGAATCTTTTTTTTATTGTTCTGAAACCATTTGCACAAAGGTTACTGTTTAGAGTTTGCTTTTATTTAGTCCTATTTTTGAAGTTCAGTAAATATATAAAAACAAAAAGAGAGTATTTGTCAGCCTCTAGTTTATGCTAAACTAAGCAAACTGACTGCTGGCATATTAGGAGGATGACGGGGGTGGTTACAAAATTTTTGTTTTTTCCTCACTTCTCTAACTCTGGAGAAGATGACACGAAATTTCACTTTGGGCTGGCATATCCCCTTAAGTCTAACCTTCGTGAATCCTGTCCTCCTGCCTCTGGTTCATTCTGTGGTTCAGAGACGTTGGCCATGAAGGGCTTGACCCTGAACTGCCTGGGAAAGAAGGAGGAGGCCTATGAGCTGGTGAGACGAGGTCTACGCAATGATCTGAAGAGCCACGTCTGTATCCTTCACTGTGCCATTCAATCCTCTAAAACTTAACATGGGCAGTACCTGGTTTGTGGTAAACACCAACAGCTGTCTTCCTAAACTCAGACACTTGCTTCTAGGCTGGCACGTATACGGCTTGCTGCAGCGCTCCGATAAGAAATACGACGAGGCTATAAAGTGCTACCGCAATGCTTTGAAATGGGACATGGACAACCTGCAGATCCTCCGAGACCTCTCCCTGCTTCAGATCCAGATGAGGGACCTGGAAGGCTACAGGGTGAGAGAGCCAACTCAGCTCAGACCACCCTATCGTATAGTTGCAGCTGAAGGCTGATTAGGATGGATTAGTAGCTCCTGGCATTATATGAACCAACTCTTAGGAGGGGTTCTTTATAGAAAAGATCAAACTGGAGAATGTGGTCTAATTTTTGACTAATTGTGAAACATTCAAAATTAGTATATGAAAGAGATCAGCAGCTGCTACCTCTGGGAATGGAGCAGTCTGCTGCAGGAGGACCTACTTGCAGCAGTGAGGGTAGACTGGTGGATTCCAGCCCACAGAAGCATTGATAGCATGTTATTGTGCATCTATCTCCAGGAGACTCGGTACCAGCTGCTGCAGCTCCGTCCGGCCCAGCGAGCCTCATGGATCGGGTATGCTGTTGCTTATCACCTCTTGGAGGACTTTGAGATGGCAGCCAAGATTGTTGAGGAGTTCCGGAAAACACAACAGGTAAGCAATTGCTATTTAGGATTGTGCTAAATTTGCTTGTGACACCTAGAAGTAGATATAGATGATTACTGAAGGTGTAGATCAGACGAATGGTTTATTGTGGAGCTTTCTGCTCCCAGTACCTAGGAGATGTGACCAGTATAAAGGTTGCTGAACAGTTAATTTAGAAAATTTGACCCGACGCTCTATGCTTGTTCTTCTGTACTTTTTTGCCTGAAGTATTCAATCATCCTTCATGAACTTAAGTGACCTCCTATTTTTGATCCAAAGGGTTTATTATGATATTTGGCTCACCCGTTTGCTGTTCTAACAACTTCAGCTTGTTTAGGAGTGTTTCTGTGACTCATTCTTCTAGAAACCCATTTGTAAGGTCAGACACTGATCTGGGATGAGAAACATTCATCCCTAATTGCTCAAACTCGTTGACAGCTTGAATACTTGTGGCTCCTAAGCAGCTGGAGCCTGTTGTGTATCTGTTTACTGCTTTGGTTTGATGCCTGGACCCATGCTTTGTTTTTTCGAAGAAATGCTCACAAATAGCTGTTAAAGCACAACGTAGCAGTCTTAATTTTGAGCAAAAAGTTTAAATGTCTTTTGACTGAAATTAATTTTAGTTTTAGTCAAGAATCATTTGATTTGTTTTATTCTAAATTTAGTAGACTGAAATAGGGCTGGACGATAGCAATATATATCGATCAATAGATGTGTCGTGCGATAGGAAAAAAAGGGGGTCGATAAAAAAGGTCGATGGAAAAAGAAGAGTCTCCTCATGTTTTTCATTATAGCCTATCAGGTAGCTTAATACAACAATCATTACTTACATCAAACGAATCATAAACTCTGACCCACGCCGCTCTATCAGCCACCACTCTCTCCTTTCAAACCCGAAAAGGATGAAATGATTTGAGCTGAAACAGAATTTCTTGATCGTCCCCAAGCAAACTATCGCCCTAACATCTGCTGTCAGATGTTAAAACACTAAACATAGCGATAATAAGCAAAATCTAATGCTACGATCAGCTGTCTTAAGCAGGACTCCGCTCTCCTGGGTTGTTTCAAATTTGTTACAGAGAGACACAGGAAACTTACTCAGGTGCTAACAACACCTGTGGCTTTTAAAATGTCCACTAAGTTCTGCTCCGGGTCCTCAGAAGCAAAAAACGCTTTAAATACACTACAGGGTTGGATAGACCTGCCAGCTCCAGCTCTCAGTGACTGACTGGGCTACAGTGTTCTGCGCTCCGTCTACACTCTGGTGAGTATCTGGTTAGCTTCAGCCAACACCTGAACCAGAGCTGAAATGAAAATGGAATAAGTTTTATTAACAAACTAAACCAAAGTTTTCATCTCTTAATATTATAAAGTGTCATAACATGTTTAAAAGATTAAAACGCATCAAGATAAGCCTTTAATTGAAATAACTAACAATTAAAAAATATATGTAATATAATGGTTAGTACTATTACTTTTCTTTGTATTTACTGATGTGACTCAGGTCTTTTGATTTGTTTCTGTGTCTTACAAACTTAGTTAAGATAAAAAGAAGAATTTGAAAAATTAATTTAATTCTTAGTTAAAATTAGTTAATTAAAGACACTTAAAATATATTTTTTACATTTTGTGATATTTATCGATAATTATCTATCAATTTGACTATTCCTTTATCGATATGCTCTTTTTCTATTGTCCAGTCCTAGAAAAAATATATTTATGAATTGAATAATCCTTTATTGTCCCACGAGGGGAAATTAGTTTTACAGTACAACCTTTCCAAGATCATTACAAACAGTCAACAAACAGTTCGTTCAAGGCGACGAAAAACAAAACAAAAAAACGCTCAACTGTGTTCTGGGTCTCACAACACAGGTAATGGAAAAAAACCACACCAAAAACATAGAGAAGCACATATTTCAACGTTCACAATGATGACATGAAGGACGGTTAGGCGGGTTCAGGGGCCCCTGATCGACAATCTGCATGCAGCGCTCAACTCTAAGCGCACAGCTAGACCTGCCACCCGGGGGGTGGCATGTAGAGAAATGTAGAGAAAATCGACTCACTACAAATAGTCATATTTTATCAGTTTATAAAATATCCTAGGAGCCCTTGCTGCCGCACTGAACTGGTTCAACGACCTCCAGTTTGCACCACACTGGCTGCTAGCTGAAGCACATGGAATGGCTTTGTCAGTGACACACAGACAAAATACTTTTTTTTTTATGTTGGGAGGAAGAATACTTTTTCACTAAAAATACTAAATCAATCAAATACAGAAGGTTAGATACATGTTTTAAATGCTTATTTAGGACTTATTTGCCACTTTCGTTAAATGTTGTTTACACAGAAAGTAAGATTAAATAAAAAGATAATGAATAAAAGTACTTTGCTATTGTATTTGTTAGGGATGGGAATCTTACAACATCTCACGATTCAATTCGATTCCGATTCTTGGGGTGACGATTCGATTCAGAAATGATTCTCGATTCAGAAGCGATTCTCGATTCCAATAAAAAAAATTTTCTTAATCAATACTATTTCGTTCATCATTTGTGTTTGTAATACACACAACTTGATCTGCCAAGTGTCTGTGATGAAGTGAGCCATGAATATAATAGGGCATCAACACAAAATGGATTTTAAAATCTATGTGGAGAGAAGGGAACTGGTTCAAAAGTAACAAGACAGGAAATTGCAACTGGACATCCAAGACCTTTTAAACAAAATTTTTAGTCTTGAAGAAAAAATGCTGATATTTTTTAAGAAGAAAAAAAAAATTATATGTATTTTGTTTGTTCTTTGGTACGTAGCAGAAAATACATTGAAAATATTTAGTATGCACCAAATGTTGCTTATCAACCATCATTAAACAGAAATGTATGGCATATGTTATTTTCATTGTTTTTGTTAGAAATTTTAAAAGTCCTAACGTTATTGAACTCAGCATATATTTCGGACTTTCTTGAAAGCGCCACAGGTGTGCAGCGCTGCTGGATGTTTGTGTAGCTTATAAAGAAAGATCGCTCTTATATACTTGCAGATTTATATAAAAAAAAAACTTTAGCCAAGGGTGTCAGTAGCATGGAGAAAACTTTTAGACGGCCCAAACATTTACCTTCAGCAAAGAAGGTAAATGTCGTCTTTCATGCTGAAGCTTTAGCCTAACGGCTACAGCTATCTAGCGCCAGCAGCTAGCGCTACCTAGCCAACGGCGCATCAGACCTGTCAATGCGACGGTGGCCGTTGCATGACAAACACTACGCGAAGCGAAAATGTAAAAACGTTCAGAAAACATATTTTTTGAGAATCGATTCTAAAACATTTCGGATCGATTCTGAATCTTGTTAATTAGGAATCAAGATTCAGACGTGAATCGATTTTTCCTCACACCCCTAGTATTTGTATTTTGTATAAAACGACAGATATGATAGATTTTCCTTTTGGCCCTCTGAGCCTTTTGAAAAGGTTTGGTCACTCCTGGTTTAGAGGGAAGATGATAAGAATACTCAGATGACCCAGCATTTAAACAGATCATGTACGTACCAATCTGGAGATGTGAAATGAGTCTCAAAACCCCTGTTGCACTTGTAACTCTCATCTGTGAGTAAATGTTGTTTTGTCTATATGTGTCACATGATTGGTGCATAGGCATTTAATCATTTCTACGCGTAGGAGCAGTTTTAAATTCGTTGTTAGTTTTAAGTTAGTGTAATTTCAAATGGTGTGCATGTTGATGTATTTTGTACACCTAATTTCTAGATATTTGCAAATACCTAGAGTTACATACAAAATGTATTTGACGGTTTACAAATCAGGTTTTACATATACAAGTACCCGAAGTTACACACATAGAGGTTGACACAAAATACAAATAGAATATTACACACACACAGATGCTGTGAGTCTATTTTCTCTCCATAATAATACTTCACTTCTTTTTTTCTAATGCAATAATTTTCTACTTCTGTATAGAGCGTAGCAAAAATATCGTCTTGGAACTGTGAGAAATTGAAACCAACTTCAGTTTTGTTAAGTAAAGGCTGGCACACACTACAGGATAATCAGGCATATTTTGTCGCCCTTTGTACCCCTTCCAGATCAAAGTCAGCAAAGGCCCAATTGTCTGACGTATGCAAATGACATCGTAGGGCTGGGCGGTATGGCAAAATGTTCATATCATGGTATTTTTAAAAAACATATATATATATACGGTATATATATATATATATGTGGTATTTTTTTCCATACAAGACCTTTCATACCCACATTATCTTAGGAGAAAATATCCTAGCTTGTCTTTAACTAGCCCATTCTACTGTCACATTGACTGAATCTTTTTTTTTTCAGACATGGGTAAATTATATGAAAAAAATTAAAATTAATTATTGATGATTAAAATAAATATTCTTGATGATATAAGGCTGAAAATATACTTGTTTTCTAACCTCGCATTGACTCAAGAAGCAGGCTGCGTCTTGTACTTGCGTTGAATGAAGTACTGGAAGGCCCTGGATTCACCGCTAACAGTGTCTGAACTCCAGGAGGCCCTCCAATCTATGCCTAATAATAAAGCTCCAGGTCCAAATGGATTTCCAGCAGAGTTCTATAAAGAATTCTGGAATATTCTGGCACCAACATTTTACAAAATGTTACAGGAAACAAAGGAAAATGGTCGTATACCACCAAACATGAATTCTGCCTACATCAATCTTCTATTAAAACCAGGAAAAGACCCTATGTCTCCTACCAGTTATCGTCCGATTTCTCTTATCAATGTGGATCTGAAAATAATTTGCAAAGCTCTTGCAAGAAGGATAGAGAAAATAACACCTCTAATAATCCACCCGGATCAAACAGGTTTTATAAAAGGTAGGCTCTCTTCCACAAATTCACGTAGATTAATAGATTTAATAGATTATTCCCACTGTAAAAACGTCCAAACCAATATATTATCTTTAGATGCAGAAAAAGCATTTGATAGAGTTAACTGGAAATTTTTATTTGCAGCCTTAAATAAATTCGGATTCAGTAATTCTTTTGTAAACTGGTTAAAAATATTATACAGCTCACCAACAGCATGTATTAGGACCAATAATCAAACATCATCAAGGTTCTTTCTTCAGAGAGGTACCAGGCAGGGATGTCCACTTTCTCCCTCCCTCTTTGCTATTTTTATTGAACCATTAGCAGCAGCAATCAGGCAAAATAATAATGTTAAAGGTATACAATGCAACAAAATAGAACATAAAATCAGTTTATACGCAGATGATGTACTACTTTTTCTACAGCATTCACAAACTTCCTTGTATCAGGTAATTGAGTTAATAAAATCTTACTCAAGAGTTTCAGACTATTCCATAAATTGGTTAAAATCTACAGTCCTTCCAATCAACTGTTCTTACCAGAGTCCTGTTGCTTTACAGCTCCGGTCGGGAAATATTACATATCTAGGTATCCATATCTCACCAAGACTGGCAGACTTATCTAAGCTAAACTACGTCCCACTTTTAAAAAAAGTGGAAGATGATCTGGCAAGATGGAAATCCCTTCCAATATCACTTATTGGAAGGGTAGCTACAATAAAAATGATGGTTTTGCCTAGAATCAATTATTTATTCTCAATGATCCCAAGCAAACCATCACCTGATTGGTTTAGATCTCTGGACTCTTCTGTTTCTAAATTCCTTTGGAAAGATAAACCCCCACGTATCAGCTTAAAAACACTACAGAAGTCCAAAGATAAAGGAGGTCTAGACCTACCAAACTTTCGTCATTATTTCTTAGCCAACAGACTCCAATACACATCAAGATGGGTAAAACACAGTTATATCGATGAGTGCTGGGTAGATGTAGAACAGACACTATGCAATAAGATAAAACTTTCAGATCTACCTTTTGTTAGCTCAAATATAAAACAAAATGAATGTTTCAAAAGTATAAATATCAGCTCCTCTCTGACAGCTTGGTGGGAATTTCTTAAAATGACAAAGACCTCACTAGTCCCATGCAGGCGTACACCCATCTGGAATAACCCGGATATCTTACAAAAAAAATGCATGATTAACTTTCCAGGCTGGAGTTGTAAAGGAATTGAATACCTGGAGCATATATTTGATGGAACAGACTTTATCCCCTTTAATACATTGGTTACACAATTCGGAATTAACAAGAATAAATTCTTAGAATACCAACAAATTAAATCAATTATAAAAAATAAATTTAGGCTCAATACAGTTGATTTACAAATTCCAGGAAAAGTTTTAGACTTCCTTAATCTTAACCCTCCCAAACTGCTATCTAAAATATACAAAACATTAAATAGAATAGATGAATCAATAGCCCTTCCTATTTCAAAATGGGAGATGGACTTGTCCATCTCAATAGACCAAAACCTCTGGTCTCAAATTTCATTAAGAACCTTTAAATTTCTTAAAAATCCTAATCTACGATTAATACAATATAAAATCCTTCATAGAGTGCATTATACAGGGCAACGGATGTTCAAGATGGGTTATACGCCGTCTGATACCTGTTTACAATGTACAAGCAATCTACCAGACAATTATATTCATGCTCTTTGGTTCTGCCCACCTGTTAAGAAATATTGGTACCAGATATGTGAAGATCTATCAAAGTGTCTGAAATGTAATATCACACCTGCTCCCAGAGTTTGCTTGCTGGGAAATATAGATGAAGTTTACTTGGATACAAGTCTATTGCTATTATTTTACTCATCGCCTTATGCATCGCTAAGAATAAAAATACTTCCTCTTGAACTGTGAAAAATAAAATTCTCTGAAATATTAACTCTATATGAGATTCCTTTGGATTACATTGGTTTAGAAACGGCATCTGCTCCAATCTGTCAATCTTTCTGGTCTCCCTTGATCACAGTTCCATACACCTAGTGTGGTAGGGCCTTGATTCCGTTCTGTGGGACACGGTTGCCGATGTGGAGCTAAGGGTTGTGTGGTGACTGCGGGGAGGTTCCTTGGGGGTGGGTCGCTTGAAGGTTCGGCGATAGGTGCCGAGACCCTCGTCTGGTGTGGGATTGGGGTCTTTGTGTGGTGGATCCTTAGTGGCTACATGCGGCGCCTTAGAGGGGACGTTGCGGGGGTCATCGGGTTACTGGCCTGCGTGCTGTGACTGCTCTGGGGGGGTTGGACTCGGGCCTGGGGCTCGGGGTTCGGGCGGAGCGCCCCCGGCCTGGGGCCCTGGCGGGGCTTGGCGGGGGGGGGCCACTGCCCGTAAAAGGTGCAGGCTGGGGGGGGGGCTGTGGTCGGCGGTGGTGGCGGGCGCTGCTGCCACTTTCCATCTCCTACGGGCTGGTTGCTGTCGCTTGCTCACGGTGGCCGCTTGCCGCGTCCGGCGTCGGCGAGAGGCTCGTGGCGGGTGGCCACGGTGGTCTACGGGCCGATCGGCTATATTAACACTGGACATGGACTGCTGGTGTCTTGGTTTAGCCCTCGCGGGGGTGCTGGGGTGGGGGCTCTGGCGGTGTTGGGCGGCCTCCACGGTAGATGAACCAGTTGGTGGTGGTGTGGCTGGTGGCCCAAACCGCGCAGGGGACGTGCTGGGTTTGTTGCGCCACAGGCCATCGGGAGGTAGTAGCTAAGGCTGGAGAGGATGTCGGCATGGGATTGGACGCCCGGGATCTTCGGTTGCTCACGGGCATGGCGCGCTTGTCCGGGGTACCGAGTCGGTGGTGGCCGGGTTCCGGCCTCGGCCCTGGGGTCCTCGGACGCTGGCGGTGGCTGGGGCGTTATCTTATTGGGGGGAGGCTTTTTTACATCTAAGGACAGAGCGCTATTTTATAACGGGGTGCCGCTTGGGACGGGTGGGGGGAGGGCCTTGAGGGGTTATTTCTCATAACGTTTCCTCCATTTTGTTTTGGGCTAAACTCAACCTGTTGGTTTGTCTAGTGGACATTGTGTTTTTGTTAGCGTAGTCGAATGTTGGGGAGGATTTAGGTATGCCCCTGGCATGGGGTGGTGGGATTTGCCGGGGCCCCCATGGGATCTGCTGGTACAGCACTCGACCTGGGCCCCGATCTGTACTTGCTGGGGGACTACCATCCCATGGTGGATCGGCCGAACGGGGTGCCTATTGGAGTCAGCAGGGTGCTACTGGCTCCCATGGGGTGGCAATGGTCCACCCCAGTTATTTTCTACCCCAATCCCCATGCCTCTGTCCACCTTGCTCCATCATTCTACCATTCACAAGGCCTTGGGGACGTGGGCAAACGTCTATGGGGTTTCGGGATGGAGCTTCCGTCTTGTCGGCTTACCGGTGGCGGCCAGGGTCCCGATTTTATTGAGCAATTTAGAAACTACACTTGCAACATTTACAGGGAAGCACATGTAGGGACCTGGACGGTGTGGACGCCCTCAGGCCGAGGCCCACGTTGCACGGGGGGGCCTCGCCTGTTGGGTGCCCGGCACCCATGTTAAACGCATCTAGCACTGAGGGCCAGGGGGGGGGGGGAGATGGGGTACCCGGCAGTATTCCCATGTCCCCACCCCCCTCTGTGTTAAGTGAGCACATTTGAACAAACGCATAACAACTCCACATTGTAGCTGGGGGTAGAGATGGCTGGGGGTCTTTCACACCCCTGTTCGTTCCGGACCATCAGGGGTCGGTGCCCGGAATAGTACATCACGCGTCTGGTCGGGGTCCTGGGTGGTGGGCTGCCTCTTGACGGTGTGGGGCATTGGCAGGTTATCTTGTCCCGTCCTGGTAGGGCAAAAGGGGTCTGTCTCCTGGGTGCTGGGGCATGGGTTCTCTACTGGGGTGTCTGTCACTGGGCTGGTGTATGGAAGTATAGTGTTACCTATGGGGTGTATGAATAGGGTATAGCGTCCTTTTTTCGTATGTCCTGTATTTGTAAGAAATGTGTACACAAGAACAGGAGGGTACGTATGAGTGTCTCTGTCTATCGTCTACCTGTCAGGTTGTGTGTTTGGCTGCTCTCTCTGCTGATGCATCTTATCTTCCCTCCCTGTCATCCCGTCGTGATGGTTGCTCCTTGCCCGCTGGGGATGATGACTCTCGATGCCTGGGGTGGGGTCCCGGTTGTTTCCATTTTTTTTTATAACCTTCGGCCCGGCTCGGTCCTGGTGCATGTCGGGCGGGGTCCTGGGTGGTCGGTGTGTCGGGCGCGCTGTTTCGGGCGAGTGTCATCCTTGGATTGGTCTGGGACACATATTATGGGGGTGCCGGGTTTGTAGAATAGGTATGGTGCCGTCGGTGGATCGGTGGGGAACGTGCTGGCGCCCAATCTTCTGCCGGTTTCCAGGATTAGACTGGCTGGTCTGTTAGCTGGTCGGGGCCTGTCCGGCATTGGCTGGGCCCCTGATCTTGGCGCACCACGTGGGCGGGATATGGACCTGGAGCTGGATGTATAATGGATTCGTCCTAGGTTGCGGCTGGGTGCGGCCTGGGGAGGGCGTACATCCGCTGTGGTCCCTGGCGTGTGAAGTGTGGAGGACAGGCCGGGTGTTTGCGGTGGGTTTACTGGGTCCGGGGTTGCGGCGGCTGGTGATGTTGACCCACGCTACGGTTGGCTGCGTGTCCTACTTGCCTTGCGGCGGCGGCGGTGGACCCTTGTGGCTGGTCACTGGTTGGGGCCCCGCTGGGGGGTGGGGTGCCCCTGGTCCCGTGGCCTACGAGTGCCTGGTCCGGGGCACAGCCTACTGGCGTAGCCGGTTACCGGCGGGAGACCGTGGGCTCGTCCACTGCGATCTCTCGGGACCCCAGCATCGCGGCTGGTGGGTGCCTCCCATGGGGCTTCCAATCCGTTCCCCTACTTGGCGGGTGATCGCCCTCGCGCTGATCCGCTGTGGACTCTGTACCACCCTACCCCTGTGGGACGCTGGATGCATCATCTTCTTGCCTCCTCCCATGTCGGTGCCGATCCTGTAGGACAGATGTGATCCGGTTCCTTACACTCCAGCTATCAAATCACTTGCATGGGGAAAACCTTTATTCACCGACCTGCATGCTACGCCACACACATAGGTGTGGGCGACATAGGTGAGGAGGACATTGGATCTTAAGTGAGGTTAATCATTCGTTAGTTGTTCAAGGAGTTACACAAGTAACAGTTGTATTCATGTTAACTTAATCAATGCTGTGTGTAGTGAAATGTGTTAATTCTTTGTTTATTCTCCAGATCCCGACCTATGGTCTTGGTTCTGTAACATTTGTTGTTTTTTGTTGTTATTTTGTATTACTGTTTCTCTGCGTCCGGCAGATGTGAGGACTGGGATGTTTCTTGTGTTCTTTATTTGCCTCCTGTCTTGTGTCATTTCAGTCGCCCCTCTGTTGGGTCGGTTCTTTCTTCCACTTACTTCCTTTCTCCCTTCTTGTCTCAGTTTAATGTCCTGACGTCAGGAAAATGATAACCCACAGTAATCACTAATAAAGATTTTTCATATACATCAACGTGGCGTACTACAGCGAAGCTGTAATACTCTGCTTGGGAAGTAAAACTGTTGGGCTTGTACTTGGTAACTCAGAACAACAATTCTGAGTAGGCATACTGCTAGTCAGGACACGTTAAAAAAAAAAAAAAAAAAAAAAAAGAATGAAGTACTGGAGAATTCCGCAAGGGGCAGTGACCAGAACTCAGACCGCATAGAGCGCAGACGCAGATAAAAATAAACAGTATTACCATAGGAGATGATTAGCTGGTTAATATTCAGATAATAACATAAAATAAGAGGGCACCAATATTGTAGATGGTATGTAAGACAATATTTACCCTTATTGTTGATTTCTTTCCTACTGATTTCCTACTGCCGTTGACCCAGTGTACCTACAGATGGTCAAATAGCGCTCCACAGTTCCCCCTACTGGTTACTTGCAACAGCACTTGTAAAAAATTTGCTGTTTGGATAACTTCTCACCTTTTTAGAGCTGGTAACTTCTAAACTACAGACCAGTATAGCTGTATTAAAAATTCATATAACGAAAATAAACACCGGTTTTCGGTATGAACCTGTATACCGCACAGGCCCACAGCATCATGTCTGATTTTCTTGTGGTGTAGGGTTTGTTAAAAGGGATTTTGTCCGGTCTGATCCGCTCGGAATGCGTCCGAAGGCGAGATCGTAAATAATGAACATGTTCTATATTCACGACTAGAAATCATGAAATGTGTGCTCCGTGAGGAGCCATGCATGCACAGAATGCAAGACGTCAGCTAATTCAGCTGACTGACGGAGGAAGGGAAATTTAAATCATGGCATCTGTAAAAATATATTGGACTTCCAAAATGGATGACACTCTAATTGATTTGTGGCAACAGCACGAATCCTTTAACCAAGTTTCTTCTAAAACCTACCACAACAGGACGTACAAAGAGAGGAGTTGGACTGAAATTGCGACTGCAGTGGATGTACCCATTAAGTACTAACATAGCTACCTACACAGAACCGCAATGCGCCCCCCTTTTGTGCGTAATCACATAGTGGTATTGGTGCAGAATTTATTGTCATGAGGTTAAGGTTTTTTGCCTCGGACAGATGACTTCTCATGGGGGTTAGGATGTCGATCTTTAGGCTGTATCTGCGCTCCAACCTGCATTGGAGACTGGAATAAAGCGCTTCTTCACCCGAAGTTTTAAAATCAGGAAACATGTCTTCAATTTAGGCGATAAGAAGTCAAAAAGACTTTGTACTAATCGTTCCCTGCTCTATTAAACTAGCTTCAGCTACAGGAAAGCCCGTGGGACGAAAGCAGCAACAGGTACTGGGCTGTTTGGATCACATCAGGCTCTTTGGAGCCTCACCGCTGCCCTTAGCTGCACTTTAAAACCTCGGTGACTTCTCAACAGTCAACTCCTGGTCAGGGAGATGCCTTGAATACAGAGACTGGGAATCTTTAATTTATTTATTTAGCGGGACTCCTTGCGTAAATATCTGCACAATTTTACTAGAGGTGTGAATAATACACTGTAAAAATGATGGACAGCCTTCTGATTTTTCCATCAGTTATTAAAAACCAGTCAGATATGGAAGATATTCCGTTAACACGACACCTGCTATACACATATCTCAAAACTCAACTGATTGAATAAAACTGATATATTGTATTGAAAATGCATAGTTTTTACGTTTGTTGTCAGTAACGGTAATAACGGTGTAAAATGGGAAGAGTAATCTATGAGATTTATCAATATTGAGAACAGGAACACAGTTATTTGTAACCACCACTTTAATTCACATCACTGGAAGTTTGTAGTGATTGTGGTCACGTTACTAATAATTTTTTCACACTGTTGCTGCACAGTCCTTCTCTATGATGGACAGTTGTTACTCACCTCCAACTCGCGCTGTAAAGCATACAACCCAGTTTTCTGACGACACCATGACTTTGTCCATAGTGTGGGGTTTTTTGTGTGTGTTTTTTTTCTTCTTTTTTCCCCCGAAAATATGAGGACCATCAATGCCTGTTCCTGTTTGTCTCCCACGCAAGATTTGGAATATTGAGAGTGAAGGTGATACACTCCTTAAGAATCAGTTAGTGTGTGGTGTGTTCTATACTGGACACCACACACTAAGATTAGCAGAAATGGATCTGGGTGTTGTTTTTGTTGTTGTTGTTTTTTTCTTCTAGTGTGTGGTCTCAAAGTGTATGTCAGTATGTGTAAGTGTATGTCAGTAGAACAAAACATATAGCTAATTTATCTTTGAGAAAATGTTGAAGTGGCCATTCCTCCTCAGTCCTCATTCTCTCCCCATGAAAAGCTGCTCAACATTCATTGCTCCTGTTGTGAAATGCCGCCCGATGTTTTTTTTTTTTAATGGCCGATACCGATAAAAAAACAAATATTGTCGACGATGGTTGATATCTAAAGACGATTATTAAGGCCGGTATCCAAGGCAGGTATATATACTTTTTAGTGGCACATTGAGTGTGAAAGATAACTGAACACTCACTGTGTACAGTGTAAATTAAAAGTCAATAAAACTCTTTAAATATTTATTGAACTTTAGATATAAGACAATATAAAAACCAACTCAAAATAGTTACCGGAGTGCAAATGGTTTCAGGACAAAGAAACTTGAATCTGTTTTATTTTCCCTTAAGTATACAAAATAAAATGAATTCAAAAAGTAACCAGAATAATGGTGCAAATAGCTGGTTTAGGTAGAATCTGGACTTACAGTATCAAAGAAAAATCCCCACAAAGTAAAGCCCACTACCACATGGTAGTAAATTATACGTATATGTATATAAAAATAGTGGAGTCGAAGATAAAACACCAAACTTCAGAGTAAAATACGAGTGGGTTGGCTTGCATTGGTTCTGAGTGTCAAGAAGTGGCTGCAACTGGCCACACAGGTGTCTAATCTTTTATTTTATTTATGTATATATATGTATATATATATATATATATATATATCGGCTTTGTAAAACAAATTTTGGCTGATGGCCGATGTAGAAAAAATTTAATATATCGGCCCGATATAGCTGGTCAAATGGGTCCACAAGTCTTTTCTTTTCTCCTAGTCATTTTTTACTTTTTATCATAAAGTGATCCGCTGTTGTCTTCTCAGGAGTTTGCTCAATAAGGCGGACTGACTGTTTCTCTTCTCAGCTAGTCCCTCGTGTTCAGTTAGAGTGGTTCTTTAGTCTGTTCCTCTCATCTTTCCCATCTACTTTTTTGATCTTTGTCATCACAGATTTTCATCTAGTCTTCTACTTGACAAAAATCTCAATCAATTTAGTTATTGTCTTAGTCTTTAACCAAGATTTCTTTTTTTCCAATTGCTGTCATCTGCATGACGAAAAAAGTTACTTGAAATATTTCGTCAAAAATTAACACTGTTTTATAGAGATAATCCCAGTCAAATGCTATAATAATAAACAGTCGGGACATTCAGGATAGGCTTGGATCATTTACTCTGTTCTGTGTGTACTTGTATTCAGACGTCTCTAGACAAGGTGGACTATGAGTACAGTGAACTGCTGCTGTATCAGAACCAGATTCTGAGGGAGGCTGGCCTATATAAGGAGGCTCTGGACCACCTGAATAACTATGAGAGACAGATGTGTGACAAGCTGGCTGTGGAGGAGACCAGAGGTGAGCACATTCAGGTTGAAGCTGCTATTAATAGTCAAACATCCTGGAATCTGCAGCTGCTGGGAGAACTCTTAACAGTTCTTACAAGCTTCTTGGTAGACCAACTATGAAGACTACCGAGCCTCTTAAGATTCTGTTGCAGTTCGCACAACCTAAAAGCTATGTAGTGTAAACATCTGTGTCTTACTAGGAGGGCTGCTGTTGAAGCTGGAGAGGCCAGAGGAAGCTACAGAGATCTACAGAAGTCTTCTGGAGAGGAACCCAGAGAACTGGGCCTACTATCAGGGCATGGAAAAAGCCTTAAAACCAGGTCCCTACATCGTTTCCTTCTGGGATTAATGAAGTATTTATAATAAGATGGGTTAGAACAAGAATTAATGCAACTGTCAGTTCAATTCTCACTGGAATCAAAACATATTCTGTTTTGGTCTGTTTTGGTCTGTTTCTCACAGACCCACAACTCTATATTTTCCTGTGGGGTAAAAAGTCCACCTCTGGACAAGTGGAGTCCAGTCAGGTGCAGAAAAAATGTTCAGGTCAAGAATCTGTACCATCGGTTTATTAAACCATGTGCACGGATTTGGGTTTCTGCAGGAAAGCATAGACATTTGAGTCACTGTACCCCGGTAATATTTATGAATCAAAGTTTTGTCCCCACCACTAAAAAAAGCCAGCGCAATTTTCGTAAAATCGGTATCCAAACAGACTGGTATTCCACCATCTCACACAGTTCCTCTATGTGCGAATGCTGTAGCCTTTGTTGCATACATGGATGTAAGTGGGACTGCATTTGGATAAGTTCAGCATTTCCTAAACACAGATAAGCTGCATAGCACTTTTGTTATGACTATTTGGTGGACATGTTGATTTACTCAGTGGTTCCCAAACGTTTCTTACTGGGCCCCCTTTGGTTTATAGGAAATGTTCACAACCCCTGGCCAGGTTAATCATTTTAAGTATACCTTTTTTAATTACTGAGCATCACTGTCCAATCTGTGTGCACAAATGGTTTAAAAACATAAAACATTCCAACAGGAAATAAAACACAGCTGAGCCCTTCAGTTATCACAAGCTTTTCAGTACCCGCTGCGATATCACTTTATTAGACCGATGTAGCTGTGTTTGTGCCAGGCATCTAAGAATTTGGCTTCAGTAAAAAATTTGGTTTCAGAAAAATAGATTGCTGTGTTATAAGAAAGCCTGTTAAAATAAAATGTTTATGCATGACCGCTTCCCTCTTCCTTCAAAAGGTGTGGATATTATTTTGCAGTTCAAAGATGAACAGCACCTTGACAGCCATCACAACTCTCAGAACATCTATCTGTTTGGACATATGGCCCATTTCTTCTAGGGCTGGACAATATAGAAAAAAAGCATATCGATTAAAAATTTGTCATATTGATCGATATAGATAATTATCCCTATCTCATCAATAAACTAATTTTAACTGAGAATTAAATTAATTAAATGTCCAAACACTTCTTTTTATCATAAGTAAGTTTGTAAGACACAGAAACAAACAGACCCGAGTAACATCAGTAAATACAAAGAAAAGTAATATTATTAACCGTTATATTGTATATATTTTTTAATCATGTTAGTAATTTAAATCAAAGGCTTATTTTTATGCTTTTTAATCTTTTAAACATTTTACGACACTATAATATTAATGGCTGAAACCCTTGGTTTAGTTTGTCAATAAAGCTAATTCAAATTCACTTCAGCTCTTCAGCTGTAGGCTAAAGCTAAAGCTAACTAGCTACTCACCAGTGTTGATGGGCTCCAACACTGCAGCTCAGTCACTGAGAGCTGAAGCCAGCAGGTCTGTCCAACCCCTGTTGTGTTTTTTAAAGCGTTTTTTCGCTTCTGAGGACTAGGAGCAGAACTGAGGGGACATGTTAACAGCCACTGATGTTAGCAGTGGGACGCGACCTGGATACATTTCCTGTGTCTCTCTGTAAGAGATTCGTAGAGAGCTGGGAGAGGGGAGTCCTGCTTAAAACGGCTGATCGTAGTTTTATATTTCGTTCATTATTGCTACGTTTAGTGTTTAAGTGCGTGGAGGATCGGTTCAAAAACGGGACGTAACCTTTACCTGAGCCTCTGAAACATTTATCCAAAACAACATCTGCTGCTGCTGCCTTGTTGTGATGTCCGAGCACGGCGAAGTTATGGCGATGGTTTGCTTAGGGTCTATTAAATTTTTTGTTTCAGCTCAAATCATTTCATCCCTTTTGTGGTTTGAAATGATTGTTGCATTAAGCTGCCTGATAGGGTATAATGAAAAAATGAGGGAAAACTTTTTTAGTCTATCGAACTTTTTTATGAAGCCCTTTTTTTTTTTCTATCGCACCACATGTCTATCGATCGATATATATTGCTATCGAATTAATCCAGCCCTAATTTCTTTGCACCATTGCGCAAAAATCCTTAGATAGGTTGTGGTTTAAAGTTGTTGCGTGTGCCGAAAATATCGATCATTAAGCCACATCATTAGCTCTGGACTCAGCTGTTTAGACCCCACATACGGAAGGGGGGTGGGCGCCACATGCTTTTTTGCAGCATTCTGCGCCCGTTCTGTCCAAAGTCGTCCTTAAGTCCCTGCATGTTAAGGCACATTTCATAAAAGCTGCGATGGAATCAGCCAAGTATTTTCTATATTTGAGGGGTTTTTTCAGAATGGTGACGGAAAAATCTAAAGGATATTCGTGATATTGGCAGATTATGATTACCACCCCCATCACTTGATGCAGACACATTTTACGCAGAGTACAGGAAACTGAATCAGTCAAATAAAAAACCTGATTTACATTGAGAGAATTTGAGCATAATCTGAGACCCAGACCCTGTAAGTGTCCTACATTTTGCTAACCCGGAGGCTTTGAAGTGCGGCTGACAGGTGCAGCTTGGTGGAGACGCTCCAAAGCGCCCTTTCTTGTGCCAACCCCGCTGCTTTCTGTTGTATTTTCTCCCTCTATAGCTTGCCGGCCAGAGTATTTCAGACTTCTGATCATTTCAATCATATAGAAATGTTCCCTGATTTCCAAACCCTGGGTGAACTGCCGCTTCATGCTGGTAAGAGGATGTGAGACGTTCAAGTTCAAGTCACAGGAGAACTGTTTGAAATTAAACAATGCTTGTCAAAAACAGTCTTCAAAACAGTTCTCTGTTCAGCTAATTTGGAAATAACATTATATGAAATAAAATAAAAATACAATTAAATATGTTATCATTTTAAAAATCAACTTCTCATAATAAATTTGTTTTTGTTACATCGCAAAGATATTTAGCAGAATTACTGGAGAGAAGAATAATGGTTTTGTTCTGGCTACTATCAGTCATTGTTGGAGTCATTTCCATAGCACAGTATTAAATCCTCTAGAACTGTGTGAGGCTTTTTGCATGGTGCCACTCGGCTCGAAACTTTTTTTGAGCCAACTAAAAGATTTGCAGATGCCTCTTGTAACAAAACCAAAAGCAAGATATGCTTCATCATATTTTTCTACTCTTTGGCTTGGAATTAAGTTTGTGCAGAAGCAGGTTTGGTGATTTTTTTATATATATTTTTAAGATTCTGCTGTGCTTTAATGAAGAAACCACTTCAAAAACCCATCCACTATGTGAGCAATGTCCAAGCATTCATTCCGTGCCCCTGCAATAGCTCTGACTCAACTGACGCCACTGCATCCATCCATCCGTTTTTACAGCGCTTAATCCTAAAGAGGTCGCAGGGGGGCTGGTTGCATCTCCAGCTGACAATGGGTGAGAGATGGTAGGTACACCTTGGACAGTCCATCGGTATTTCTTAATATACCATCAAATAACATAACTCTCTGTGTGCGCTCATTCCTCGGTACACCGGGTACGCCCTTTCGCCATAATCTCCCACCTTACCAATAATATCCCTCCAAACTGTTAATTATAATTTAAAAAAAACTTTAGTTTTTATGTAGGCCTATGGCTGATTTGCCCTAAAAACGGAAAAACAACAAATTAAAACATACATGGGTTGATTATTACATGATGCCCCATGTTATTGCATTTACCTGAAATGGACGTTGCGGAAGCATCTGTCCTCCGCTTTGCATCGGACGGTTCACGCCTCCGCGTCGTCCATTATTTTCTGATAATGGACACGTCCTCGGGCATTATCCCTTACTTATGTCAAAACAGTTGCCATTATGGCACTTGATATTGGTACCCATCCCTAGTAACAAGCTGGGTGGGCACGATCTGTAACCACGTAAGAAGAAGTTTGTGCAAAGAACATGTTTTCTAAAGATGTATAACTTGTTTAAAAAGACATGAGTTGTCCTCTTTAAGTGAATGTGTGTGTGTGTTGTTGTTTTTTTCAGGGAGCATAGAAGACCATCATAAGATCTATGAAGAGTCCTGGGTGAAGTTTCCTAGAGGTCTGGTTCCTCGAAGGCTGCCTCTCAGTTTCCTCATAGGTAACAACCTGCAGCACTAGCGTTCCTGTGCCATACCTCCATTATCGCGCTTAACTTTAGCCTCCAAGTAATACTGAGATCAGCATGGCTGCTGCAGCTCAAGCTGTGGACAAAGATCAGCTTTAGGCACTATAGAGAGATAGAAACTAATAGGTGGAAACAGGAGAAGGCTCTGCTGGTTTATTTCTGTTGTGCATCAGTTAAAGCATGGAGGACGGATGAGGCTGATCAGTAGAGGCTCTAAAAATTAATCTGCAGTGAATATTTCAGCTCCAGATTCAGTGTAGTTCACTCTCCTCCTGCACACTGTTTTAGTCAGATGATTGTTTCTGCCTGATGCCTACATTCCAGTCTTGTGTTCTTGTCACTGTACTGTTTGTTCTGTTGGCCAGGGGAGAAGTTTCGGGAATGTCTGGACAGTTACCTTAGGATGAACTTCACCAAAGGCTGCCCTCCTGTCTTCACCACTTTGAAATCCTTGTACACAGATAAAGAAAAGGTGAGCAGCTTTTCATTAAAGAGTAACTGTTCTGCTGTAAAATTCCTCTCTAAGCGTTTTGGGAACTGCTAACTTCTTTATTTTTTTGTCTGCAGGTTAGGATAATAGAAAAATTAGTACTTGGCTATGAAAGCTGTTTAAAAAGCAGCCGAATGTTCAGTGAAAATGGTAAGTCTTTAAATATCTAGCTCAGGGGTCTGCAACTTCAGTCCTCGAGGTCCAGTGTGCTGCAGCCTTTAGGTGTGTTTCTGCTTCAACACACCGGAGTCAATTAATCAGGTCATTAGCAGAACTCTGAAGAACTTGACTGCATACTGAGGAGGTTAATCAGCCATTTGATTTAGGTGTGTTGGACCTGGGACACACTAAAAGTTCCAGGACACCTGGAGGACTGGAGTTGCAAACCCCTGATCTAAATTTAACATTCTGGTTGGCTCTTTTTAAACTTGGAGCTGCTTCTAAGTCGAGGATTTATGCGTTACCTGTATGCAGATGATGGGAAGGAGGAGCCCCCAACAACCCTCCTTTGGGTACAGTACTTCCTGGCACAGCACTTTGATTTCATAAGCCAGCCCAGTGTTGCTTTGGAGTACATCAACATGGCTATCGACAGCACACCTACCCTTATCGAGCTCTTCATGGTCAAGGCCAAGATCTACAAGGTATAATCAAACCTACACAAACAGACACACAGGACAGGGAGGACGCATCTTCCTCTAACTGTCTTGTTGATCTGTAGCATGCAGGCAACATTAAGGAGGCGGCTCGATGGATGGAGGAAGCCCAGGCACTGGACACTGCTGACCGATTCATCAACTCAAAGTGTGCCAAGTACATGCTGAAGGCTGGCCTCATCAAGGAGGCAGAGGAGATGTGCTCAAAGTTCACACGGGTAAAACAAGTCTTGTGTTTTCATGAAGGGGAGGGTGTAAAGCATGTCCACATAAAATAAGTTGTGTTCACATCGGCCAGCGCGTCCATGCAGCAAAACGCTCAAACGGATGAAAAGTAAAGCTTTACAATTAAAACTTTGTAGTCCGCGTTGGCGCATCAGCTTGGCACCAACTTGCAGTGTAGGTACCATGGACTGCGTTTAATCTAGCTTCCCTGGTGCCTGGACGCACTGTATGACTACTACCATAACAGTTATGCATCTTTTGGAACCAGAGGCTGTTCGTAGTTACAGTTTCATATGCTAGAAAAACACCGAAAGAGTCATATCTGTTGATTATCTGAACCCCCTATTTTTATTTTTTGCCTATTAAAAGCAACAATGCTCATGATTTTCTCGCTCTTAGAATCAGCTTTAATCAGCTTTAATGGCCAAGTATGACACATACAAGTATGACGCATACAAGGAATTTACAGATACAGTACAACCTGTCCAAGATCATTACAAACAACAACAAACAGATCCAGGTCACTGTTGGGCATGCAGCCACCGAGCGGCGCTCCCGCTTATGAAACATAGAGAAATACACATCTAGGGTAGGGGAGGGTTCCACGGTGAGGGGGAAAAAACGCTCAACTGTGTTGTGGGTCCGTACAGCACTCACAACGCAGGTAATAGAAAAAACCACACCAACAAACATTTAAGCACATATTCAGACATTAACAATGACACATCAGGAAGGATGGGCAGGTATGAGCTCCAGTCCACAGGTTAACGCGCTGCCATCGAGGCGCGCTGTTATCCAGCTTCCTGTTGCAGGAGAGAAAATGAGGATACAGCGAGACGGTGTGTGTGAATGTGAGTGTGTGTAACCATGTCAGTGTGTGCGTCAGTAGATGCAAGTGTACGGGGGAGAGGAGACTCTGTTGACATTCTTCTCAGGGACATTTGATAAGAACCAGGTTGAAGGTCTTCATGGGAGCCAAAATATAATTGTTTGGATTTCAGGGAGAGATCAAATATTCCTCTCTGTCCCTTCAGTCTGTCAGTGGTTTCTTTTTTAGTCTAATTCAGCCAAATTGTAGTTCAAATTAAAGTTCCAAATCCAAATTAATTCCCAGATTAATAGTTCCAAATCCAATTAATTTCCAGTTGCCCCAATCCGCACCGACAGTTTCTCCAAGTCCGATGACAAATTGCGGATGAGTCCCAGAGCGCCGGCCAGATCGCCTCTTACAGCGTCTGTTCTGCGTCCCAGCTCCCCCAGCATTTGGTTCTGAGTCCCATCAGTACGAATCAACGCATCCAGCTGTTCCTTCAGCCGTCCAATCGCTTCCAGAACAGTGACCAATCTCGACCGTGTTTCAGATCTTTGTTGCCATTTTTCGGTAGTTCCAGTAACTGCCCATTCCAATCAGCAGAAACCCGATCACCATGATTGACACCCCGGTTGACCCTTACCGGTGCTTCGTAGAGTTGAGTAGATTTTATCAATAGCATTCAGAGACCAGCTGACCATTTCCATCTTCGCTTATTCAGTTTGGTTTCGGAGAAAATTGCCAAAAGATACTCCAGATAGAGGCACAGGAGACAGAGAGCTGTGGGATAAGACACAAGAGGAGGAGGGAGGGAAAAAAGCGACCGTCCTCGCTGAGAGCTGAGCAGAGGGGTCTTCAACTCCAGTCACACAACTGAATCAAATGGTTGAAATGCTTCTTCAGAAGGCAGGGTACTATTGATCACCTAATTGTTTCATCCAGGTGTGTTGAAATTAGACATTTCTAAAAGCTGCAGGACACTGGCCCTTGAGGATTGAAGTTGGACACCTGCGGTCTAAATCAAGGTTCTCCAACTCCAGTCCTCGAGAGCTACTGCTTTTCAACTTTTAGGTGGATCCCTCCTTCAACACAGCTGAATCAAATGATTGATTCATTACCAGGCCTTTGCCAAACTTAATGGCATAGGCCCTGTCCCAATATCCATACTCCACCCCACGGTCCTCCACGAAGTAAACTTGGCCTCTATGGGATCTAGCAAATTCTTTAGCATAAAGTCCAAAGTTATTGAACATTTTTAATCAAAGGCACCAATTGTATATATTTATTTCATTTATTTAGTTTACAGAACATTTTGGCTATAAAGAAAGCCTTTTGATTATTCAAAAGAATGTGTTTATTGCATTATTTATATTTGTCAAACCTGCTGTTAAATGAACAGACACTGGAATGACGGGAGATGCTCTTTTCACCAGAAATAAGTACCAAAACACTATTTTATTTAAAATGTAGAGAAATAGTTCTTTAATTATTTAGAATGTTTAAGATTTTTTTTATGACTTGCTAAAAACACACAGTGAATATTATTTTTGGCCTATCATGTCCGTAAACACAACGTTATTAGTTAACAATATTTTTCAACAGATATATCCAACAGCTAATTACTGTAATGACTCATGTACACAATGATAAATTATTCAATATTTTGAGGCGTCGATAGCTGGGGCTGTCGCGGACATGTCCCCATAAATATTTACAGATGATTGTTCTGAAATGCAGGAAGCTACGCTATAGGCACATATTTAAATAATACATATAAATTTAGGCTGAATCTTTTTACCCACAACCTGAACACGATAATGACACTCCAGGCAGTGTCTGTGAAATTTTATTTATGCATTTTTCTTTTAAGCGTGCAGCTGATCCGCAGTGTTACAGGATCATCACCCATCCATCCATTCATCCACTATACCGCTTATCTTCAAGGGGTCGCGGGGGAGGGCTGGTGCTTATCTCCAGCTGTCAATGGGCGAGGTACACCTTGGACGGGTTGCCAGTCCATCGTTGTTTGTGTGACTATTTAGATTTCAATGATTCTTCCATGCCAGCGGCCTGATGATAGTTTTAAGAATCATTTGAAAAACAATACAAAACAGATAGCCTTTCATAAGGCATTCAACTTTTACTAAGTGAAAGAAGCTACAATTTTCAAAATCTGTTAACACACTGCAGTGGATTTTGTATTGAAACATCAATCAGATGAATAGCCTACATAGGTAATATATAAATATGTCATGCCTAGCAATCTTTGAACTGGACTCCGGTTTATAGTTATTGTCCCAGGCAATTTTAAGAACAAACTGTTCAAGACCATACACTTGAAAATACAATAGTTCTTTTGTCACAGAATTCCACACGCAGAAATGGATTGTGGGTAATACCTTTAGCTGAAACCCGCAGGGGTGCAGACTTCAGCGAAGTGGGTGCAGAAAAGGCGCCGGATTCTCCACTCTGGAGAATTGGGGCACCCTAGGGACTTGCACCCCTCAACGTGAACGTGCAATTGAAGGGTGCAAGTGCGAGTATTGGGACACGGCCATACTGAAGAGGTGATTTGATCATTTGATTCAGGGGAATAATATTGAACATTGTAGAATAAAATACATTAATCTGGTGCAGAGTAAATCTCAAAATGTAGCTCTTCATTCTACAGGACCTAAAACTGAAATATAACTTCAGAAACCTTAAACATTTTATTTAGACTAAAGTTTCCTGAATGGATGAGTCTATCTTTTCAGATATTTAATTTGTGGTTATGAGAGTTATTAGTGATTATCATAAAATATCGCAAAACATTGTGAAATAATAAGAAATGAGTTGCCTAAAAATATTTGATTTTAAATGTATACAGTGGCTTGCAGTGTTTGGCCCCCTTGAACTTTTACACATTTTGTCACATTACAGCCACAAACATGAATCTATTTTATTGGAATTCCACGTGAAAGACCAATACAAAGTGGTGTACACGTGAGAAGTGGAACGAAAATCATACATGATTCCAAATTTTTTTTACAAATAAATAAGGGAAAAGTGGGGGGTGCGTAATTATTCAGCCCCCTTTGGTCTGAGTGCAGTCAGTTGCCCATAGACATTGCCTGATGAGTGCTAATGACTAAATAGAGTGCACCTGTGTTTAATCTAATGTCAGTACAAATACAGCTGCCCGGTGACGGCCTCAGAGATTGTCGGGAGCAACAACACCATGAAGTCCAAAGAACACAACAGACAGGTCAGGGATAAAGTTATTGAGAAATTTAAAGCAGGCTTAGGCTACAAAAAGATTTCCCAAGCCTCGAACATTCCAAGGAGCACTGTTTAAGCGATCATTCAGAAATGGAAGGAGTATGGCACAACTCTAAACCTACCAAGACAAGGCCGTCCACCTAAACTCACAGGGCGAATAAGGAGAGCGCTGATCAGAAATGCAGGCCCATGGTGACTCTGGACGAGCTGCCGAGAGCTTTAGCTCAGGTGGGGGAATCTGTCCATAGGACAACTATTAGTTGTGCACTGCACAAAGTTGGCCTTTATTGAAGAGGGGCAAGAAGAAACCCATTGTTAAAAGAAAACCATAAGAAGTCCCGTTTGCAGTTTGCCACAACACATGTGGGTTGACACAACAAATATGTGGAAGAATATGTGGTCTCATCTGCTCTGGTCAGATGAGACCAAAACTGAACTTTTTGGACAAAATACAAAGCGCTATGTGTGGCGGAAAACTAACACTGCACATCACTCTGAACACACCATCCCCACTGTCAAATATGGTGGTGGCTACATCATGCTCTGGGAGTGCTTCTCTTCAGCAGCGACAGGGAAGCTGGTCAGAGTTGATAGGAAGATGCATGGAGCCAAATACAGGGCAATCTTGGAAGAAAACTTCTTTGAGTCTGCAAAAGACTTGAGACAGGAGCGGGGGTTCACCTTCAACGACCCTAAACATAAAGCCAGGGCAACAATGGAATGGTTTAAAACAAAACATAACCATGTGTTAGAATGGCCCAGTCAAAGTCCAGATCTAAATCCAACCGAGAATCTGTGGCATGATCTGAAAACTGCTGTTCACAAACGCTGTCCATCTAATCTGACTGAGCTGGAGCTGTTTTGCAAAGAAGAATGGGCAAGAATTTCAGTCTCTAAATGTGCAAAGCTGGTAGAGACATACCCTAAAAGACTGGCAACTGTAATTGCAGAAAAAGTTGGTTTTACAAAGTATTGACTCAGGGGGCTGAATAATTACGCACACCCCACTTTTCCCTTATTTATCTGTAAAAAATGTTTGGAATCATGTATGATTTTCGTTCCACTTCTCACGTGTACACCACTTTGTATTGGTCTTTCACGTGGAATTCCAATAAAATTGATTAATGTTTATGGCTGTAATGTGACAAAATGTGTAAAAGTTCAAGGGGGCCGAATACTTTTGCAAGCCACTTTATAATATAATTTTTGCAATATGTTTGCAAAGCTAGAGAAGCAGCAGGTAATTCAACAGTCTACCGATTTGAGGTTTTATGTCTGACACTTTAAAAATACAGCATTAATGTCCGATGTGTTTTTGACAACATTTGCAGGTTAGAAGTTAGAAAAATAGTCTGAACTTCTTCCCAACAACATAAATAGTAACCTATAGTTAAATTCAGCAAACACATTGTTGATAGTGAGAAGTTTAGAATTATGCTAGATATCCTGGTTTAATGCAACAACTTCCACCACTACTGCACATCAGCTAATCATGAATGCAGCACTTCTCAGAGCTGTTCTGGGAAAGGTGAACGGGGTCAAACAATTTTTTGCCGGGGAAGGGTTTTTGTATTTTTTTATTAAAATAAAATTTTTTGACCAAGTACTGTATGTCTTTTGTATTTTACTAGTGTGTTAAAAGAACAGTAAAATCAATAGATAGAAAATTTTAAATTTTAGGGGTGCTAGGATTATATATAAAGTGCTTCATCACCCCCCAAAATTGGGTAAAAAAAAAAGCTATTTTTCAATACCTAATTACACAATTTGGTTCTTGTGTGGTCTGCGAGTAAGTATTTGGCAAGTACAATTGAAAGTCTGTTCTTCAAGGACGCATTATGGTAGTTCCCCAATTGGAACAGAGTGTACTTGGTTTATGTCACTACTCAGCTACAATCATTCCAGAATTTCAATAAATTGTCCAGTTTTACTCGGGAATGGGATTATTTACACATTGATAATTGATGTTATATTAAGAAAAACCTTTTCTGACATTAAATATTTAAAATTAGAAAGAAGGGTTAAGTTTTCATTAATGATTATAAAAGGCTGTATAATTAAATCGTTGTTAACCACCTTAAATTACTTTTTCAAATTTCTTAGTGAAACATGATTGCTTACTAAAAATGCTTCCTCCATAAGACTATTTGATTTAAATTATTAAATGCCTCAAATGACATAATTAATGATGACTAGCTTTAGAGGTATACAGTTGATTAATTTGATTATTGTCCGAGCTGAATACAAACACTAAAAGTTTAAGGTATTTAATTTTTTACAAACCTGGGTCAGTATTGTTGCTTTACAACTGCATGATTTTACAAAACTACTAAAGACGTATTAACAAACTTATTGTCTTTTATCATCATCAGGTAAACTCATATCAGTTACCTACAACATAAATAGATGAAATGTTTTAAGTAAAAAATGTTTTATTAGAATGGCGCAAATCAACCAAAAAGTACAGGAAATTGAGACTGACTATCTAGTCAAAAGCAAATGTTAATATGAGGATACGGAAGATGATGATGCAGGACACTGGTAAAGAAGATCACTCTGAGCTTGTGGAAATTGGCATAAAACCCTGCACTCTGGTCTCTTTCCCTGCAGAACTGTCCTCATAAAACAAAGAAACGGTTTATTGTCCACCGATCCAATCTTAGAGAAATATGTACAGTGCTCTGTTTGATCATCAATGGATTACTGTGCAAAAATTAATTTAAAAATTGAATTTACACGCCAAAATGTTGTTATAAACTTTGATGACACCATTTATAAAATACCAATAATAACTATCACAAATTCCAGAGAAAATTATTTTTTTTCTGATACCTGCAGTTGTCTCCCACATCTACTAAACCCTTTATATCTCACTTTTAGGCTACGTCCACACTAAGCCGATAAGGTTATACCGGGAGTTAGACGCCTAATGTTATCCACTCAACACGAGCATTTACGCCCCGTTTACGGTCCGTTTAAGGTCCCATGATTGCGCAATCCAATGCCTACCTATGCATGTACGGGGCATGCGCGGGGAAAAACAAAAAGAACACTGATTGACGCGTATAATCTATGTCGCTGTCGGCGCCTCCTGGATCGCCTCCTGTGCCGCCTTCTCATCCGCAAGTAAGTTAGGGTTAACTTTGCAAACGTCTGAATTTGCAAAAGAAGCAGTAGCATAGCGAGACTCGTCTCCATCTTTGCTGTTGTCATTATATGCTGTCGCGTTGTTGTCGTCATCAATTTAGGACGCAGCATTTGATTGACGTTGCTGCTCTGATTTAGCCGGGGACCGGATAAGTTGCGTCCAGACGTGCTCATTTAGCCGTTGAGATAACCGTTAGACGGCTCTCTTACCCGGGTAATACTTATCCGGCCACAGACCACAAACAAAGCCGCCTTAGTGTGGACGATAGGGGGGTGTAGACTAAATACTTATGCGTTTAAGGCATTATCCGGCTTAGTGTGGACGTAGCCTTAGTCCCTACTAACATATAAAATGTAGCGGGATAAGGCTGCAGTGAGTGGGGAAAAAGCACTGAGCTGCTCCGAAAACACCGGAGAACATTGTAGAATACGCACATTCCTAATAAACTGGCAGTATCTATGAAGTTTAAATGTCTACTTTCTTACCTAAAAACATCTTAAAACTGTTTTTTGTGATGAGTTAATAGTGGTATAAAAGTGATATATTTCAGCAGTTACCTTTGTTTACTGCTGATGGTAGTGCCAGGCATTGTGGGATATCTTGCTGGCTGAAGTCCACAGAACAATCCTTTGATGCAGTCTCGATAAAATGGGAGGAGGTAAAACACTTCCGGGAACGTTGAGCGTACCTGCCTTGACGCGTAATTAAGAATTACAGCAGTACTTGGGCCACTGTTTTTTCCAAAGTACAAAAGAACACAAGTCAACATAAGTAATGCATATTGAGAAACGGCCAATTATTATTATTTTTTTTTATTCATTTTTTTTTTAAGAATGAATGAAGAAAAAAAGAAGAAGAAAAAAAAGAGAAACGGCCAATGAATGTTGAATGAAGGTGCCCTCTGCATGCCTGATTGAAATATAATTTTTTTTTCTTTGTTAGCTTTTTTAATATCTTGCAACTTTAATATAAAAAAATCCCCTTTGCTTTCCTTAGTTTCTGTCTTAGACGAGTTGTCACAGCTAACTCCATGTTGATAACAGTGAATATTTTCAACAAACCTTCTGAAATGATGGCTTTATGGCATGGATGGCTGTGTACAAAATTCTAAATGGGAATTATATAAAAAGAAACTTAAATTGGAGGGACAGAAACCTCAGATTTCAAAGGAACAGGGTGAAGCCTCATCTACTCTCTATCATTGTTGACAAGGTAAACACCATTGAAGATCTGCTTCGTTCCTGTCCAGCTGCTAGAAAATTTATTGACCCACCATTAAAATAACGATAGCCTACATAGTGGCTCGCTTGGCTATATAATATTAACTAATACAAGATTATACAAGACCATAGTCTTTCATTCATGTTCATTCATGACATTCATGTTCATAGACATTCAGTTGTCACATTGTGTGGTCTTCCACACGGCTTTATCCAACTGAGACATTTGTCTGTGTTTTCTTTTATTTGAAAATGGAATAAAAGAACTATCCTTCCAGAATAATATTACTTTTGCAAGTGCTCCAGGGACATCTTATAATCATTTTTGTGGCTTAAAGGTCTCATTTTCTGGTGTTATTAACTTCCCCTGTTCTCTGGTATGAAAGAATCTGTCTGTGTGAAAAAAATTCTTCCCTTCTCTATTTTTAGCTTATTTCAGTTCAGCACAGCTGTAAGTGGGGAGAATTGGCATGATTTGGGGGCTTACTCATTCAGAGTAATGGCAAAAAAGTTTCTGTCCTCAGTTTGACTAACTGCAACAAACTCTTACACTATGTCAGTTTTCTAAAATCAGAAAAGTGTAATTTAAAACAAAAATCATTCCAGTATTTAGCCTTAGATTGACTTTGCCATCCAGTTTAGTTTGCATTCCCAAACAAGACCAGCCAGCAGTATGATGGGGCTGTTACCGTCGTCACACTGACTGTCCGTACTTACCGAATGCATTAGAATCGACCAAAAAGCGTCACACGCCCCTAGCTGGTCCATTGCACATTTGCACCTTGAAGCGTGTCCAAAGCAAACTGGTCTTGCTTTAAAACATGCCATTTTCACGCGCCTGAAGCAGAGTTATGTAATTTGTGGGAGGACCCTGACCGGGACCGCTTTGCTGGCCTCCTCCTTCTCCCGACCCTCTAGGAGCTCCCAGTGAACTCTGGTGTCTGACCTGACCACGTTAAATGTTCGGCCTGCCAACAGGCGGAGCTGGGACCGCTCCTGCGGGGGACGACCCAGTCATGTCATCTCAGGGTGATTAGCCTCAGCGTTTATCAGTATCCACATCCAGCTGATCCTGTGACTCAATTCACTCAGTCGCAGCATCACTGGACACCCGTCAGGTGTGTCTTGTTGTTGTGGCGCGACTTGAAGCTGGAGTTCAGATTTTTCCAACTTGAGCGGCAGACGCGATAAGGGCGAATGCACAAAATACACCACATAAAATGCAGCACATATTTAAGTTTGCACTACAAATGTATCAGTCACGGTACTTGGTCGCGAAAATCAGGCAGAAAAGCTTTTTCGTGACGCAAATCTGCTTCTGATTTGTCGCGGGACCCTCAGTTGCGCTTCATGGCGCTCCCCCATTGACTTTACATGTAAACCGGACTCTTTGGTCACATTCAGTGTGTAAGCACCCCGAGCCTCAAGCCAAAACTACAGCGGGCAAGCTTCTCTATGCCACGCGCTCACCAGTCGGACAGGAATTCAGACGCTAGTTTGTTACGGAGTTGAACCTTTTTTTTTTCTCCTCCGCTTGGTAATGTGCTTAAATTCAGCGGGTCATCTTGTCTGATCTGCAATCATAAAAGTCGATCTGTTCAGATTAGGGTTGGGCATCGTTTGTCTTTTAATGATTCAAATTCTGATTCTCATTATCGATTCCTGTTGTACATGATTCTCAATACCGATTCTTTGAGGTGCAGGAGAGAAAAGAACAAAGAAATTCCTTTGAAAAAGCCTTTACACAGGCCATTTTTATTTGTTCTGTCAAAGTTAGACCTGAACTGATACTTTAACTTAAGTCGGGGATAGATAAAGTAGCTACCAGCTAAGTTATTTAGCTTAACGTTCTTATTTACATAATTTTACCTAAATGTGGGCGACTCTACATCGCTAAGGGGTTGCAGTCTGCCTTGGAGGGGTTGGAACCAGTTCTCTGTGCCCATTCCTAGTTCAGATCGAGTGCCTGCTGGTGAGTGGGGAGGCTCACTGTGAGCTCCATAGGCTGTGAGATATAACTGCTGATATTGCACTTTGTGTTTTAATGCTTAATTTAGTTTTAAGCGTAGTTAAACAAGCTACATCTCTGGGTGGATGTGGTCACAGATGTTAGCTTGTTAGCTAAGGTAGCACATTTCATTATCATGGCACCATGCTTGTATAGCTCCGGAGTTTTCACTTCTCCCAGCATTCAACAGTTCAAATCGAATGAGTCCCATAGTGGCAGGCAGTCTCCCGCAGTCATAGTAAGATGCGGATAACCCACACTTAGAAACAGTAAATATGTTGGACACCTGCCATGCCCCAGGATGCCTTAAAACAGATGCAGACAGGATAAGGGAAGAGAGTTTAACAAGATTCCCAACAATCCAGAACATAGAAAACATTGGATTATTGAAATAAATGAGCTAGCGATCAGCTAAAATAAATCTGTGGGACCCTGAGAGTAAAGGTTTCCAAGGTTTTGGCGGCCACTTCATATCAGGTACATAAACCTATGTTTCTTCAGCTTTATATAGTACCTATTTTGCATGCTTTTATCAAGCTCTTTAGCAGTTATCGTTTGTTTTGTTGCTCACATAGCAAGCAACTAGTAAACATCTCGTAGAATATTGCATAATCATATTCTTAGTGATGTCTGCCTGCTGCTGTCTACATGTCTTGTGATCATAACAAGGAACAGACTATGGTGTATTTAAAAAAAAATTTCACACCCGAGCGGGCGTGGACAAAGAACCGCGTTATATTAATAAATTTAAGTTTTAAAATGTAGGAAAGTTTGAACTTTGATAGTATTTAAACTAGTGAGAAATGTGAGTAAATGTTAATGTATGTCTGAGAAAAGTGTATTAGGTGTGTGGCGAGGCGTTTTACAGCCTTATAACATATATGATTGTAAAAAATAAATATGACTACTTTGTGGATTTCCGCCAGACTTTCTGGGCAAATTAACTAGAATTCAATTCAAGCAGACTAAACAGGGCTGGTGTGAATGCACAATAAGAAGCTTCAATTTCACCCTTTTTTGTGTTCATGAATCTTATTTTTTATTTTTCCCAGGAAGGGACGTCTGCAGTGGAGAACCTGAATGAGATGCAGTGTATGTGGTTCCAAACAGAGTGTGCTTTAGCCTACAAGGCCATGAACAAGTTTGGTGAGGCCCTGAAGAAGTGTCATGAAATTGAGAGGGTAAATTTATTGCAGATGTCCATTTTTCAGATGAAACCTAAAACCAGTATGTTTGCAAAATAATTGGTCAGTTGCTGTTACCTAGGGATGGGTACCGAAACCCAGTGTTAAATTAGCGCTGTGGCTGATTCTGACGGTCTACCTGGACCGATAAGCTTCAGCCTTGACGGTCCTCTTAACGGTAAAATTAAGGTCGTATTCATCTTTTGTGGGAGATATAAACACAACCCAAACACTGTATTGGCTGACCGCTCCTCCTTAATAAGCACACACTCCGCGGGGACTGATTGCAGGAGAGGCGTCTCCTGCAAAGCGCTCTCTCTAGAAGTTTCGCTCAGCAGTAGTTAAAGACAAACACGATGGCAGAGTGAACGAAATGATCCAAACTTTGGCTTTGTTTTACAAAAATAGAAGCCGACAATGCGCAGTGTCACAAATGCAATGAAAGCTTTGCTTGCAAAGGCTAAAACACAAGTTATTTCACCAAACACTTTGCTAAAATACACCAAAAGAGAGGATGCAGCGGTACAGAAAATGCATGAGTGGATGTTATATTGTTGTTCTCAACGTTCTCAGTGCTTATTTTGCACTATACACTTTAGCATTCAAAATCTTTAATTTTGGCTCTTATATTGTTTTATAGGGAAGTTATGTTGGATCTTTTTATTTGAATACCTTAAACTTTTTAATAGACAACATAGTATTTTTAATTTTTGATATATTGTGGAGGAATGAAAGGACGACACAGCTAGATCCAATCAGCACGTTTAATCAACAAGTGAGAGCAGTTGAAACATTCGCACCACAACCAACTTGAACATTTTTGAATGAAAATGTAAACATTTTTAAATACAAACATTCCATTGTCTTGATGTGAGTGGAGCTCCTTGGTGGTCTGCCACAATACAAAATATTTTTTTATACAGCTTAGTATTTTTAAGTTATTGATTTCTTACTTTTTATTTTGTAGTCATTTATTCTCTGAGCCTTGATGTTCCAATTATAAAAAAATAAAACAATTATAGTTCATTATGTGTGTATTTTCCTTTTTATTTTAGTCTTTTCAAAAAAAAAGTACAGATAAGGATACCGATAAAGTACCGGATCAATAAGGATATCGTTAAGAGTAGTAATATCGATAAATCCTTAATGATACCCATCCCTACTGTTACCATGTTTTGATTGATTGGAAGTCTCGGCAGTTAATTATGCATCTGTTTTCCTAATACTTTTAACCACATTGACAGCTCCTTATATTTAGCAGAGAGCAGTACCATTATTTTGTTTGGATGTTTTCAAACAATAACATCAATGTAGATGATGTTCATAGATCAGTGTTCTGTGTACCAGTTAAAATAAGGGAGCGTTGAACTAAATCTCTCTTTGTCTATTTTAGCATTTTATAGAGATCACAGATGACCAGTTTGACTTCCACACCTACTGTATGAGAAAAATGACATTACGCTCCTACGTGGACCTGCTGAAGCTGGAGGACGTCCTGCGACAACATCCGTTTTACTACAAAGCTGCTCGTACTGCCATTCAGATCTACCTAGCTTTACATGACAAGCCACTGACTGACGACAACAAGGAGAGCCAGGCAGATGCAGGTCAGAATCTAGGCTTTCTAAGCAAAGGCAACTCTACAATCAAAACCTTCACAGATGATGAGCTTTTATTCAATTTAATTCCCCTCACTCTGACCATTCGCCTATTGTCCACAGCATTGGTCTTCGAAATGTAGGGGGCGCTGTGGAATAATTCCTGGTATTTTATTTTCTTGGAGGGGTTAGGTTGATTGTTCCTGGTGTTAAAACTCAAAAACATACTGAGAAATGGTGTTTTGATTTCCACAGAGAATCTAACAGACAAGGAGCTGAAGAAGCTGCGGAACAAACAGCGACGAGCCCAGAAGAAGGCCCAGCTAGAAGAGGGGAAGAAGAATGCTGAGAAGGAGAAACAGCTGAAGAACCAGAAGAAGAAAAAGGAGGACGATGATGAGGAAATTGGAGGGCCAAAGGAGGTGCTAATACCAGACAAGTTAGCTAAGGTGGACTCACTGGTTCTCGTTTTCTGTTGGAGCTGGCCAGTGAGGCTGCAGCAGATCCTGAGCTAAACAATAAAACCACATGTTGACTTGTGTTCCCAGCCGGAGAGTCCTTTGGAGGAGGCGGTCAAGTTCCTGACCCCTTTAAAGAACCTACTGCGCAACAAGATCGAGACTCACCTTCTGGCCTTTGAGATCTACTTCAGAAAAGGTTGGACAGCTCTGTTTATACAAACAACTCATTAAATGGGTCAGCCACAATCAGGCAGTCACAGCCAGCTCTAAAACATAATGCATTCACTAGAGCGGAATGATAATTCTGTAACAGTATATATCAATCGATAGACGTGTGGTGCAACGTGTTTTGGGCGTCCTCTTCACTCAGCCATTGGTGAGATGCTTCAGTAGCTGAACTGAATTAGAATTAGCCCATTTTCGCACACAATCTGAAAAAAAATTGAGCTGCCATTATAATTGTGTCATAAAACGTTTAAAAAATATCTAAGGAGGCATCAAGATAAGCCTTCAATTTAATTACTTTTATAATTGAAAAAACATCATCAATAATATAATAGTTAATAACATGAGTCTTTTCTTTGCTTGTCAGTACTTTCTGATGTCTCAGATCTCTTAACCTTATGTGTTTTTGTTTCTTACAAACCTTCCCTTATGGTAAGAATGTATTTAAATAAAGGCCTCTATTGAATTCTTTATTAAAATTAGTTTATTAAAGAGACACCACAACTTGACAGATATTTGCCCTCTTTCGCCCTCTCAAGGCTTGTGGCGTGACATCATCTGTCGTAAAAAATGATCTCTATCGTATCAGGCAAGAACAGTCTGTTTCACGAATGCACACGCTGTGGTTCACAAATGTAATTTCGAGAAACACTTGTAATAACATAAATTCACAAATGCCACGGGCTGTTTCACAAATTCACCTGATCTGTTTCATAAATGCACAAAAGCTGTTTCATAAATGCATACGATCTTGTTCACAAATATAATTTTGAGAGAAACTTCACATATAAACTCACTCAGAACAAATGGATAGCTGAATGTGCATTTATGGACCGGTTCTCATTTGTGAACCTCTCTGCATTTGTGAGAGAATTCTGTGTGGTGAGACTAATTACTACTACTATTATTAATCCATTTTCTCAAGATAGAAATAGATAGATGGATACTTTATTTATCCCCAAAAAGGGGAATTCAATTTGTCAAGTGCTTGCATAGTTACAAATACATCTTAGATCGGGAAAAGAGAAAAAAAAGATTAATAATGATCAAATCATTTAGGAAACATGTTGGATGTCTCTGTTAAATATTCTTATGGCTGCAGGAACAAACGATATCCTGAACCTCTCAGTCCTACATCTCCGTGAGATCAATCTTTCAGTGCAGCTGCTTCTCTGGCTAGGAAATGGAGGGGGTGTTTAGTATTATCCACAATGCCCTGCAACTTCCTCCTCATCTGCCTTTCCACGACAGTCCTTACAGGGTCCAACTCCCGACCTAGTACAAAATTGGCGTATTTGATCAGTTTGTCCAGACGCCTACAGTCTTTGTCCGTAGTGCTACTTCCCCAGCAGACAGAATACAAAAGCACACTTCTGATGACTGTGTGGTAAAACATCTGCAGCATGTCACTGCAAACATCAAAGCACCTTAGGAAAAAAAGACAGCTCTGTCCAACCACCAGCTCCTTAGTCTTGGTGGTGTTCAGAAGAAGGCCGTTTTTTTTTCTCCAGTCGGTGAAGGTCTCGACCAGGTCCCTGTACCCCCTCTCCTGTCCACCGCTCCGACACGTCACAACAGTTGTATCCTCTGAGTACTTCTGGATGTGGCAGGTCTCTGAGCTGTGTCTAATGTGTAGAGTGTGAACAGAAAGGGAGCCAAAACAGTCCTTTGTGTGACCCCAGTGCTGCATTCCAGTGTCCCAGAAACACATCACCCCACCCTGAAATATTGAGGTCTGGATTTTAGGTATTCCATAATCCAGGATGTCAGGGATGGGGCTACACCCATACCCACAAGTTTGTTGCTCAGTATGGAGGGCTTTATGGTGTTAAAAGTGCTGGAGAATTCGAAGAACATTATCCTGACAGAAGAACCAGGCACATCCAGGTAGGAGTATGCCCGGTGCAGCAGGTAAAGGACTGCGTCTTCAACTCCTAGGTGTTCTTAATAGGCAAACTGGAGGGGGTTTAGTTCCTCAGCAACCTGCCGTTTCATTCTACGGACAATGAGCTGCTCCAAGGTCTTCATGATGTGAGAAGTCAAAGCTACTGGTCTGTAATCATTCAGCTCTACAGGTCGCCCTATTTTGGGCACCGGTATGGAGATGAAGCAGGGCTTTCCACAAGCACCGGCTATATAGCCGACTACTCAAAGAAGTCCAGCCGGCTACTAATTTATGACCAGGATGTCATTCCGCGCAATGCTGTGCACGACGTTAGCACACCCATCGTATTTTCCCTTTCATACTTCCGCATGAGTCCCGCTGTGACGATATTCTCCGCCAGAAGGCTATGTCAACTGGGTTAGCTTTCAAACTCCGCTGCTCCGCCCGGTCCTTTAATATACTTTTGGCTGATCGCACTGAACTAATATCCCGCTTAAGTTGTACCCAGTGTTATCATGGGGCTCTTGACTCAGGTCTAGCTAAAGTAAATGGACGATGCGGAAAGGCTAAGTCCACGGCGGCGTTGTTGTTAAACCAGGCTGTCGGAACCGTCATAGACGAGAAGCAGAGCGTCATTTTGGTAATTCAGTCCTCCCTTCAAAAGTTCAATTAGTGAAAACAAACGGATTCGTAAGAGTGTGTTTTCGTTTGTTTATAAGGGAGAATTATTTTCTGTTTATTTGTGTAGCCACCACTGCACTGTGAATGTGTCATGAACTGAAAATAAGAGATTTACAACCACAGAAAGCCCGTTGATGCCAAACTATGCCAGCTTGTATTGCCTGTTCTTTATTTTTAGCTGTGCAAATCAGTTTTTATTGCTACTTTATATGTTTATAATTATGATAATAATTTAGTGATAATAGTAGTAGTAAAGTAATATTTGAGCAAATGTCTGAGAAAAAAATGTAGCCTGCTTATTATTCAATTCAATTCAAAGATACTTTATTGATCTGGTCACTGAAGTGCTTGCAGCCGCCAGAGCAGCGCTCCCAGTCACATAATAGTAGTAGTTGTAATAATAATAATAATACAAAGTATTAGTAATCTTCTCCTGTTCATGGTTTTTTTCTGCCCAGAGGTGTGAGAATGATGCCACCAAAAAGAAAATCCAATCAGCAGACTCTGGAAGGCTTCTTAAAGAGTAACTCAACACCCCACCAGAGTATAACCCCGCCCACATTTATTTTTGAAAAATGGCTCAAAAGAAGGCGTTGCCTGGCGGACCAGGAAAACGCGGGGGGAATACTGGCTGGGCATGGTCTGGGCTTTGACTGACTGGCAGGGTCAAGCGCAGAGTCACAGACGGCCAGAAAGGCGGAGAGAGCCACAGCAACCTGTAGCGGCATCGCAGCATAGAATGAGCGCCGTCTCAGAGTGGTACATTGTTGTTACCAAATCTAATGCTAAATATAGATTAGCTCAAGTAATTTTGTGTGATTCTGCCTCGACAGGCGCACCTGCAGCCACTGTACGTCATTGTCTGCAGCAGAAAATGTGTTGCAGAGAGATGCCCGGTATAAAGTATCCAAGCATGACGAGAAAATCATTCAGGAATGTGCAAAAAAAAAAAAAAGAAACACCATCACAATTATTCCATTAAAAACAAACTCTTAGCCCAGATTTTATTTTCGATTCAATTATGTTAGTTATGCTTTATCATTACGTTTATCATAGGTAATGAGCAAATGTCAGTAAGTAGGGGTAACCATCTGCATAACGGAGCACTCAGGTTTTGTGCTGCAAGCAGTTCATAGCGCCTCGCTACGGAGGTGTGGCCGAGTCCCCCCCCCCCCTTATACGCTACACTAAAGAACTAACTAAATTTGCTAACCTGAAAATCGGTGTAAAACGCTCGCTCACTATTCCAACTCCAACTTTCTACAGGGCGTATGCGAGCCTTGACTGCTTTTATACCCCAGCAGCAGAGCGACGGACGTCACAAACCACCAAATCACGTCAGAGAAACTTGTGAGCAAATGGGGAGGACAGGAATGAAATTCAAATGAAGTGCAACTGAAAATGCACAGATGGCGCCATACAGACAGTTTTAGGCTCAAAAGTGAGATTTTATCTAATTTGCACTCGAATGTCAAAAAAGGGACCAGGACATGTAGACAGAACTATAAGAAGCATATTTATGCAGTTTATAAGCTACAAAAAGTTGATTTGGTGTTTAGTTGTCCTTTAAAGAAGAAAAGTGGTCAGTTTAAGTGCTTCAGAGTAGTATTAAGATTCTGTATTCATTCTAAAAGGGACATTAATTGTTCAAATCAAAACATTTTCAGATTCTTTTATTTTAATGGTGGCATTTTAATGTACACCTACAAGTGTTATATTGTTGCTGCTGCAGTATTTTGAGTTGGGCATGGACTCTGATCCTGAATGGGAAGATAGTGACACAGTGAAGTTGATTAAAGAGTAGAATGGAGATATAAAACCATTAAGTTTTGTTCTCGGCGCCCTGGGTGGCTGACTGTGTTGTCATTCTATTCTGGGATGTTTTAGTGTTATTCTATTGGCTTCTTCAATTTTTTTTAAAGGTGTTGGCTGTGCAAATTGACCTGATGCTGTGGAGGCTGTAATGGCCAAATTTACATAATGTTCTTTAAAATGTGAAAACTGTATAAAATGTGTGTGGGTTCTTGCTTTTGAACGGCTTCAAACAAACGTTTTAATTCTGTGCTTGATTCCCACTCATTTCTGTATTTCTTAGAGTGCAGTTTAAACTCATAAGTGATCACACAGACTCAATGAGGTGAGGAAGTGATGGGGCTGGAAATAGGCAATTTTAGTGTGCATTCGTTTATTTTAGACAGAAAATATTTAACATTGGAGCACAGGTGGGAATAGGCGGCGGCTTCAAGCAACAACTCAATGGGATTAATATTTGCTCCACCTGTGAAAGACCTGGACAGTCATACAATTTGGTATCTGTACATTTTCGGTTCACCGCCCAGCCCTAATATATATATATATACACACACACACACAAACATATACACACAGGAAATCCTCTCTCGTCGTGGACGGTGTTTTCCCATTCCAAGCTCGGGTCCTTGGGAGCTTGAGGGTCCTACTCAGTATCTTTGCTGTTCCAAGTACCACACATTTCTGGACTGAGATGTCTGAGGTTCTTCCAGGGATCTGCTGGAGCCATTCCTCCAGTTTGGGGGTCACTGCCAAGTGCCACGATTACCACAGGTACTACTGTCACCTTCCAAACCTTCTCTAGCTCCTCTCTGAGCCTTTGGTATTTCTCAAGTTTCTCATGTTCCTTCTTCTTGATGTTACCATCACTTGGTATTGCCACATCCACCACAACGGCTTTCCTCGGATCTTTGCTCGGTCATTCTCCACCACCTTTGGAGGTGTTTCCCACTTTGACCTTGGGGTTTCCAGCCCATACTCGGCACAGATGCTTCTGTGAATATCGGGACAGAGCATCACATCGGTATATGCCACATTTGATGGACACTTGTGTAAGTGGCTTGCCATTGGCCTAAAGGGTGGTTCTCCACAACCTTATTGAGTTCGCAGTGAATGCTCTAATAGTCCTGCTGATGTTGTACAGCTTCAAGCATTTGTTGATCCATGTTTGTGGCATCGAGTCGTTGGCTTTCTTGTAATCAATCCAGGCAGGGCACAGGTTGGTCTTTCGGGATTTGCAGTCTTCGGCAACTGTTCTGTCAACCAGGAGCTGGTGTTTAGGACCTCTGGTGTCTCTACCAATTCCTTTCTGTGCTTGGCTCATGTATTGATTCATGTGCCTGGTTATCTTTGATGATGAGGCACATGAGCTTCCATGTTGTTGAGAGACAAGTTATTGAGCGATAGATGGATGGGACCTTTGTTGGGGTCCTTCTGGATCAAGATTGTGCACCCTTCTGTTAGCCATTCTGGGTGAGTCCCATCTCTTAGGAGCTGGTTCAGTTGTGCTGCCAGGCGCTCATGGAGTGCTGTGAGTTTATTTAGTCAGTAGGCATTGATTATGTCAGGGCCTGGTGCTGTCCAGTTTTTCATACCTGAGACTCTTTCTTGGATGTATGTCACTGTGATGGTAACTGGAATTCTGCTCAGGGGGGTTGCTGTGCTCCTCTCTTAGAGAGGCCAGCCATTGAGCACTGCTGTTATGTGCTGCCTCTTTTTCCCATATGTTCTTCCAGTACCTTTCAGTTTCCAGCCTTGGTGGGTCTACTCTGCTGCTATTGCCCTGCCACTGAGCGTACACCTTTGCTGGTTGTGTAGCAAACAACCTATTTATTCTCCTGGCTTTATTGTCTTTCGTGTACCTCTTTAGGCGATAGGCCAAGGCTTGGAGTCTTTGTTTGGCATTTTCGAGTGCTTCAGGTATGGACATCCTGCTGTACCTCTTCAGTATTGATCTTTTCACTATACCTTTCTGAACCTCCGTCAACTGGCTTACTTCTCTCCGAGCTACCTTGATGTTGGATTCCAACCGTCTTTTCCATGGTGGGTATTGTTTCTCATGGTTACTCTTATAACCAAGCCTCTCTGTGATCACTGCTGCTTAAGTGTATATCAGCTCATTGGTTTCAGTGATTGATGTGGTAGGGATTGCTCTCAATGCTGCATTCACTGTTTCCAGGAGACTTTTCGAGGGTACTTCAATTAGCTGTTGTAACCAGCATCGGGGGGGTTTTGCATTCATTTTCGCTATGATCTTATCTTTCAGATCAGTTGCTTCCTTGCTCAGTGGTTTCACTCATTAGGGTCTGTTCCCCATTCCTGGTTGGGGATTTGGTATAACCTCCTGTCTGACCTGGCGTCCTAACTCCTCCTTGTGTTGGATCTTGTTGTGACAGCAGTTGCCGTTTGTGGATGTTGGAACACTGAACTACTAGGTGTTTTGCCGTCAACTGTGACTGTGGGTATCAAAGTAACCATACAGCCCACATTCTTCTTGTGTAACCTCTGATTATGGTTACTTGAGTAGTAGCATTCCAACAGAGCCATATTCTGGCATCTCATTCATTTCCGCTGATTGTTGTTTCAGTAGCCCATGTTTCATCAAGGTGCCCTGGTTCCCTAGCACCTGACGCAGACCTTGTTTATCCGGGCGACGTCTGAGCCGGCATTTCGTTTATTTCATTTTTCCAATCATGATATGAGGTAGGCAGTAGCGTGAAGGGAGGCCTTTACGCTACAGCTTATGAATTCTTTTTTTCTTTCCTTTTTTTACTTTTTATTTATAAACATGTACCTAGAAATGGGATCGTCATGGGTGATACAATTACAATCAAAATTTTCTATTACACATACATAATGTACAAACACTTACATTGTAACCAAATGTCACACTTTTCAATGTGCATATTCAAACAATTTTTCCCAACGTTCCTTACAGTCTTCCCACTAAAGGCTTAAAATAAAAGTAAGTTTCTCCGTACAATAAATTTCGTGAATAATCCCGTGCCATTGGATCAATGTTGGAGAATCTAGTTGCATCCACATTCTGGTTATGGCTTTCCTACCACTAGCCAGGAGAATCTTCAACAAGTATCTGTCCTTATGCAAGACAGCTTTCGGCATTTTGCCGAGATATAGAATAACAAAAGAAAATTCTAAATCCACCCCTATTATTTTATTTATCTCGGCTAGTACCTCCCTCCAAAATAATTGAATTTTCGGACAGGCCCAAAAAATATGAACATGGTTAGCCATTGGTGTTCCACATTGTCTCCAACAAAAGCCTCGGCTCTGTGTGCCTGTTCGTAGAGCTGTGAGTTTAGGAGTTATAAAAAATCTCACTACATTCTTCCAGGGTCAGGCTCCTTAACGAACTCCATAGAGAATCCTCTTTTTTTTCTTCAGGTCTTTAGCCGCCTCTGCTGGGCTTTCGTAAATCTTTGTGCCGCTGTCAAAAAACACCTTTAACTTCGCTGGATGTGGCGTTTGGAAACGGATCCCTTTTGCTGTAAGCTCTCTCAGTATTCCCACATATGCCTTTCGTTTCTTCAGTATTTGGGGGGGTAATCTTGATCAAAATAGATCCTTTTCCCCTCGTAACGAACCTCTTTCTTTTTCCACGCCGTGCGCATTAACTGTTCTTTCACTCTGAACTCGAGGAAGCAAATTAACAGTGATCTCGGCGGAGCATCTTGAGCGGGCTTTGGGGCAAGCGCCCGGTGGCAGCGCTGTATTCCGAGGTCCAAATCCGCGACCGGCGGGCCGACTTCTGATTTTATTAGTTTCGTTACAAACTCCGACAGATTAGGCCCCTCTGAATCTTCCGGTACTCCGTATATACGGAGATTGTTGCGGCGCGAGCGTGCTTATAGCTCGGTTAGCTTAGCCTGCAGGGCCTCTTGGTTCTCTAGCGCCTGGGTGAGAGCCTCCTTTGCTGTCGTATCCCAGTCTTCAATATCGGGTATGCGCCTCTCTGCCTCGTCCACTCTTGCTATGGTGGCTTGCAGCTCACCTGTAACTTCTTCGAGTTTTTGGTTGATTTCTCCTCTTCAGCTCCTTCTTCATGTCGTTACGAAAGTAATGTCTAAATTCACTCATTTCCCTTTTCACATCCGACCTGAGCGCACGAATCTCGTTGTATATGGCCTGCATGATGGGGTTAGCTTCTTCATTGTCAGTGTCGCCATTGTTCTCATCGCTTTCCTCTTCGCTGTGGTGTTTTTCTTCGACATTCTCTCCTCTTTCACATCTTGAGCCTTGTTTATCTTTACTCTTTCTTTGCTTATCCCCTTCCATTTTAAGTCTCTGTGCAGTTTTTATAAACTAATGCTATTAAGAGGGGATAAATATCCGACCGGTTGGGAGCACTCTTACAATGGCAACAAAATTTTTCAAATACTCCTTTTGGTTGCTGAAATACACCCATTTTTTGTTGGCCGAGCATTTTTCGAGAGCTAGGCTTCAAAATAGGCCTAGTGTTTAAAGGTTAAACCGTTCGTGCAGATTGCTTATCTGTTTCCTCAGTCTATTCAACCGTGCACACGGATTCGCACTATGTTCCTTCCGTTTTATTAGACTGTGACCGTGTGGGGTGTTCTGTCTGCTTGATAAGACACTCTGGCTGCTTAGGTAACACAAGTTGCCATAGTAGAGCTGTCAAGATGCAGGACTGCCACCCAGTTGTCGTAGGTTTGAATCCACGCATTACATTGTTTTGCACTTTGCCACACAGCCATTTTTTTGGGTTCCTGTAGGAACCCCCAAAAAAATCCTCATTGCGTTCAGCTCACAATGAGGATAGAAAATGTTAGGAGCTCTACAATTGGCTGAAAGTAAAAACAGCTGGATAGTACTGAATTAGATTGACAGATTCATTAGCAATGTTGACGTTTTGACATAGAATTCTCTCACAAATGCCAAAATGTTTTAGAAATGATTTTAGATTTAGAAATGAGAAGCGGTCCATAAATGCACATTCAGTGATCCATGTGTTCTGAGTAATTTCAAATTTGAAGTTTATTTCAAAATTATATTTGTGAAACCTCGGATTCAGGAGGAACAATGCGGTTTTCGTCCTGGCCGTGGAACACTGGACCAGCTCTACACCCTCGGCAGGGTCCTGGAGGGTGCGTGGGAGTTCGCCCAACCGGTCTACATGTGCTTTGTGGACTTGGAGAAGGCATTCGACCGTGTCCCTCGGGGTGTCCTGTGGAGGGTACTCCGGGAGTATGGGGTACCAGACCCCATACTGTGTCAGAGTCTGGTTCGCATTGCCGGCAGTAAGTCGGACTCATTTCCGGTGAGAGCTGGACTCCGCCAAGGTTGCCCTTTGTCACCGGTCCTGTTCATAATGTTTATGGACAGGATTTCTAGGCGCAGCCAAGGTGTTGAGGCGATCCGTTTTGGTGACCTCAGGATCGGGTCTCTGCTCTTCGCAGATGATGTGGTCTTGTTGGCTTCATCTGAACGTGATCTACAGCTCTCGTTGCAGCGGTTCGCAGCCGAGTGTGAGGCGGCTGGGATGAGGATCAGCACCTCCAAATCCGAGACCATGGTCTTGAGCCGGAAAAGGGTAGAGTGCCTTCTCCGGGTCGGGGATGAGGTCCTTCCTCAAGTGGGGGAGTTTAGGTATCTGGGGGTCTTGTTCACGAATGAGGGAAAAATGGAGCGGGAGATCGATGGACGGATTGGTAAGGCGTCTGCAGTTATGCGGGCGCTGTACCGGTCTGTCGTGGTGAAGAGAGAGCTGAGCCGAAAGGCAAAGCTCTCAATTTACCGGTCGATCTACGTTCCTACCCTCATCTATGGTCACGAACGCTGGGTGGTGACCGAAAGAACGAGATCGCGGATACAGGCGCTGAAATGAGTTTGAGTTCCTCCGTAGGGTGGCTGGGCTCTCCCTTAGAGATAGGGTGAGAAGCTCGGTCATCCGGAGGGGGCTCAGAGTAGAGCCGCTGCTCCTCCACATCGAGAGGAGCCAGTTGAGGTGGCTTGGGCATCTGGTCAGGATGCCTCCTGGACGCCTCCCTGGTGAGGTGTTCTGGGCACGTCCCACCGGGAGGAGACCCAGGGGAAGACCCAGGACCCGCTGGAGGGATTATGTCTCCCAGCTGGCCTGGGAACGCCTCGGGATTCCTCCCGAGGAGCTGGCCCAAGTAGCCGGGGAGAGGGAAGTCTGGGCCTCTTT